>JAHWFO010050193.1:878998-917498 GCA_023313115.1 Rhysida immarginata
AATTCATTGGCCGGTGTGTGTAGAACAACCAAACATTTTAAACTCACAATAATTTACGCTCATTTGAAAACAATTACCAATAAAAAGTCGTTAAACGGTAAAAGCCGACTCTGCTGATCATTTCACGAACTATCGGTATTTCCAGAAACGATCAAATATTCTCTTTAATCTTCAAAAGTCGATAATAAAAATGAAATAATTAATATCATCATCATCATCATCGAGTTCTATCATCATAAAGTTACCAATTCACCAAATTCTCTAGCGATATAAGTAAGCCCTTACTTCTTCTTTCAAGTCTTATTATCTCATCCAACCAAAAAGGAATTAGGAGATTCTTAATAGATTATTTCATGAATGGAGTGATCTTTCACATTTAATTAATGGACCGTAAAAAAAAGTCAGAAGAAGAAGAAAAAAAAAAACCATCATCATCATTGCCTCTACCCCGACTCAAGAGACTCTTTTCATAAATATTTTTCATTATGAGATCCAATAGAAATCACACACACACAGAAAACGACTTCGAATTCGCCATCGTGATTCAGCAGTGATTTCGATTGAGAAGAGTCATCACAAGAAGAGAGGAAAAAAAGAAAAAAAAGAGCCTTCTTCTAACTAAAGAGATTTGCAAATCAAAGAAATCAGCAATGTCATTTGGAGAAATAAACTCTCAAAACGTAATTATAAGATCAATTTCCGACATAAAATACTCTAAGAGAAGACGAAGAGGAAAGAAAATCAAAAAAAAAAAAAAAATTAATCATATTATTAGTTCCCTCGAATACAGAGCACGTATTTATTTGATTGGTTTTGCCAAATCCACCGCACTTATTTGCAACTAAACGATTTTCGAGACTCACTCTCTCTTTCTCTTATCCACAAACCACCCAGATGGAAGGACTAAGGCTCTTTTGGGGCCATGGCAACCATGCCTTCGCTACCCCCTCCTCGAAAAACCTTTACTTTTCTAACGGAACCAAGTATCCCATCTCTCTGCTGTCAAAGTCGATTTTTCCCGTGAGGATGAACAAGGTTCAGAAAACGAATTGAACCCGCAATGGAATTCGTGCGTACAGAGAGCGAGAAAAGAAAATGTCGGAGGAGCCTCGGGGTGGGCGTACAAAAAAAAAAAAAAAAAAAAAAAAAGAAAAAAGGAACGGACGGAGGTTTTCGTGATTACACCACAGTTTTCATTTCTTCCCAGACCTTCCGCCAGCAATTCATCCGATCTCGATGCACCCAACGACAGATACAGAACAAAATTAATTTCCAACGAAACACGATGAGGGTAGGTGACGAGAAACTAATCGACAAAGACAAACCTGCGCTCTCTTATCATAGTTAAAACATTTAAGTCGACCTCCTCTTGCCAAAACTAATAGGGTAAAGACACTATACCTAGTTTCCATCTTGCTGCAACCTAACTTTACCTAAACCAGCGACCACGAATACCTCGAGCTCGTTGCATCCAGCTCGTTACCTTAGTTTAATAACTCCAGTATTCAACTATTATTTTATAACCACACAAATAACATCAACAATCACCATGCAAAATTAAGGCTAAAAATCTAACGCATAGGTCACGGGAGGAGAGGAAAAAGGCTACATCCTTCAGTATCCCATTAAGATACGAGCTAACCTAAATTAACCCTAAATCAAAAGCCCAACGTTCCGAAAACCAACTTGAACTATCTAAAACGCACCAGACTGAGTACCTAAGGCACCTAACGTAACTTAAACCTACAAAAATAGGCTTAAAACCTAAAACGTGCTACACTACGGAAAGAAATAAGCCTGTTTTCAGCACCTCATTTGATTTTGGCCTGACTAACACTAACGCAAGCTTCGAGTAGGTGACCCGAACCATACCACCAAAATTAACTATAACCTTACAAAAGCCTAAAACATTAACACAGGGGAAATGAATAAGCCTACTTCAGTATTATTCCATCTCTTTTTGACCTCACCTAACTTAACCAGACTAAATGTGACCTTAACATTCAAATCAACCGTCACAAGTCCAAAAACAGACTTAACATCCAAAGCGTGCAACAGTAGGTACAGAAATAAGCCTAAACCCAGTATCCTATCTGCTTCCGACCTACGCTAGTCTAACTGAGGTAACCATTTAAATGAACCATACAAAAATAGGCTTAAAATCTAAAACGTGCTACCCTAGGAAAAGGAATAAGCTTATTACATTCAGTGCTCCATCTGGTAATGACCTCACCTACCCTAAACAGACTTAATGAGATTTTATCGTTCGAATTAACCATCACAGTCCAAAAATAGGCTCAACATCCAAAACGTGCAACAGTAAGGAAAGAAATAAGCCTATTTTCGGTACGTCATCTACTTTGGCTTGACCTAACCTAACCAACACTAAAGTATGCTTCGATTAGATGACCCGAACCTTACCACTAAAATTAACCAAAACCTTTCAAAGATAGGGTTAACATCTAAAACGTAAGGGAGACCCGTGTAATTTGGATCGTCGTGTAAATCGAACCAGCCTTATTTTGCACAATTGCACGTTAGATGGCGCCACTCTCCTGACTGAAAAATGACCATAGCCCTTACCTAGAAGCGTATGAAAAACACGGGTTTTATGGCTTGAGTTATTGATGAAAATATATCAAATTTTCACTTTTGGTACGGTCTCATGCTACTTTAACGTAAGATAGTAAGTGTCAGTGCCTGTATGTATCAGGGATAGGTTAAGGAAAAAAGGTCTATGTACTTGTTACTATCACTCGGCCTATTGTGAAATTGGTCCACCTGGTTCAATTTACACTACCCGTAGTGTAATTCGGACCGAATGCAAAAAAATTTTAAATTTCAAATGAAACCCATATCATTATAGTACGCCATAAAAACAGTGCATCAAAAGATAGCCCGAAATGTCCACTATATACCTACGTTTGAAAATTGGAGCTACATCATTTTGAATACAAGTTACAGCCCTTTTCCTTTAGGGGGTCCAAATTACACGGGCCTCCCTTAAACACTGGGGTAATGAATAAGCCTACATTCAGTATCCTATCTGGTTACGACCTATGCTAGCCTAACCTAATCTAACGTTATCATTTAAATGAACCATAGGCTTAAAATCTATAACGTGCTACCCTACGAAAAAGAATAAGCCTACTTTCAACATCTCATCTGATTTTGGCCTGACCTAACCAAACCAACACTAGATAATCCTAACTTTAAAAAAGGGGTTAACAACTAAAACGTTAACACTGGGGAAATAGGTTAGATAACTCTAGATTAGATAACCCTAACAAACCTAAGTAACCATAATCTTACCATTAAAATCAACCTTACAAAAGTAGGCTTAACATCTAAAACATGTAACACTGGGGAAAAGAATAAGAATAAACATGTAACACATTCAGTATCTCATCTGGTTATGACCTAACCCCATTGCACATCAAGACCCACAAGAACGTCATTTTGAATTAGTAACCCCAAATCAACAGCGACAAAGAAGGGAACAGTAACAACAAGAGAAAAGTAGAAACAGACGAGATGAGATGAGAAGATGGAGGAGCAAAGGAAAAAAAAAGTAGAAGATGAAGGGGATGGAGTAGGGCGGTTAAAAGAGAGACAGGAAAGGACGGCGGGGGTAGGAGGAGGAAGGACTGTGCGTCAGTATGTCTGTGTGCGTGAAGCTAGCTGGACTCTAAGCCAAGATCGGTCGCATGGGGAGACGAATTTAATCTGAGGGTTCGGATCTCATTTGGACAAGAGCCACATTTCACGACGGCGTGGAAAATGGGTGGGGACTGTGCAGGAATGGAAAGAAGAGAAAAGGATGAAAGACAGGGAGGGGACTCTGATTCACCGATACCCCCCCCCCCTTTCCAAAACTACTCCCTACTAATGCCACCACAACTGAGAGAGAAAGGCAAAACGAACAAGACTTTACAGTCACTGCAGCTGAAGCCAGTGTGGACAACGCGATGCCGATTCCAATGAAAAAGAATGGCTTGCTTGCCTTTTCCATGTCCCCAACCATAAAACCCTCATCTTCTAACCCCCTCAATCCCCATACCCTCCCAGTGAGGAGGCATCCTTGAGTCGTTTTCGAGGCTGTAAGGAGGGGGAGAGGGGGTACGGCCATTTTGCCGCCGAGATCAGGAGCGCCTCCCTGGTGACAGCCCGTCCTAGCCACCCATCGAAAAAGCGCCGCCTTGACGGCCTCGGCCCAGGCTTCACGGCACAGCGCAGCAACAGAGAAGCACAAGCCTCAAACTGGGTTCCTCCAAAAGGGGGGAAGAGCGCTGGATGAACACTCCCTTACCCCTACCCGCGAAATGGATGAGAAACGAATCTGATTACTGTTCGAGATTTATACAGAAACACAGAGAAAAGAAATAAAAGGGGGGATCCAAAATGACCCTCGAGATCCAAAACAACAACTACACATAAAAAATAGAAAGGGGGTGCAGGCTAGGAAAACAAACTTTTCGCATAAAATACTCACATACATGATAATAGTCACCAATAAACAGGTGTTTTTCCAGGTCTTCAATCATCTTCACTTTAGGTTAAAATCAAAACCACTAAACGAATAACAACCTTCCGTACAGCTTAAAAGTTCTATCGAGACGCAAGGGAGGTGGACAGATCGGCGTAGAACTAACCTAAATTAACCATACCCCTTACTGGCAAACCCCTTTGAATAACAATTACCCCTACAAACTATACCGCTTAAAACATCTATGAAAGAATCCTTACCCCAAAATCGAGTTCCCACCTAAACCTAACGAAGACGCAATGAAGATAAAACACTGTAGAACCTAACATGATCTAACCTTACCCCTTTCTGGCAAACCCCCTTTGAATGATCATTACCCCTACAAACTATACCACTTAAAACACCTACCACAGATTCCTTACCCCCAAGTCGGCTTCCCGCCTATAAAACCAACATCAACCAAACGAAGATGCAATGAAGATAAAACCCCACAGAACCTAACCTGACCCCTTACTGGAAGACCCTTGTGAATGATAACTACCCCTACAAACTATACTGCTTAAAACATCTATGAAAGATTCCTTACCCCAAATTCAAGTTCCCGCGTACAAAATATAAACCAACCAAGCGAAGATGCAAAAGAGGCAGGAAAAAGGTAGAACCAAACCTAAGCTATAAATACCCTTTACTCGCAACCCCTTTAGAACAATACAGCCTTTTCACATTGCTGGGAAACATCTTTGAATAATTACCCCTATAAACCAATCCCCGCCTAAGAAAGCTAAACCAACGAAAGCAGAGACGAAAATGCCGGGGGGGGGGGGGGGTATGTAGAGCTGTGTAAAATTCGTTTTGCAACTTGGTAATCTTTATTATTTCCCAACCCAAAAATGAAAGTGTTTGAATCCGAGGCCCCGTCGCCTCGGTGCAAGGGCGTATCGTTTCCTCGACCGACAGCATAAATCGTTCCTGATAACTCAACGCCCAGCCCGGTCTCGTCAGTGCGCCCATTCCGGGTTGCCGGCTTTTTAAATTTTCGCCGTTGCGCGATTGTGAGGAGCGTGAAATGAATTGGGAGAGTGGTGTGCGAAATCAGATCTCTTCCTCAGTTGCCATACTATAAAGCTTCTCTTCTGAAGTGGATGGGTTGGAGTCGGGGGGTGTTGTATGTTGCAGGTGAAGTTCATGTAAATCAGGTGGCGCCCCCGAGGGCCACCCGCACCACCTTCCCGCACTCCTCCGCGCCATTTCTATCGGTCGGATGGGCCAAGCCATCGCCTCCAGAAGCTAATGGCCCCTGTTGCCTTTCCGAACGGCCGACCAACCTTAATGGCCTCGGAAGTGAGGGGGGGTGGGGGAGGCGTTGGAGGAGCGAAAGCCGACGGCCTGGGAGCGCCCGCTCCCCCCTCACCTCAGCCTTTCCCGGTCGACCTCTTGGTCTCCTCCGCGACTAATATCTGCACGGGCATCATTAGCTACGTGAGCAACACACATCGGTCCGCTTCGCTGCCCCCTTACACCGCCGCCAACCCTTATTGTGTCTGTGTCTGTGCGTGCGCGCGCGCCTCCAAGGTGGAGCTGACCGATTCTCGTCCGCGATCCCATTACAAACGAGAGATCCTTCTTCGAGATTGCACTCGCAACCGTTTCGCATCCTTAATAAACCCCACCACCACCTCCACGTCACAACGCCCCCCCCCCTAACATTTATTCTAAGGAAAACACTTATTAACAACATGGTTCCTCCAAATGGACACAAACTCAAATAACAGCAGCAACCCAATCCGCCGCCCTCTGCTCCACTTCTGCAAAATTATTAATCTTCATGGGGAAACGGGTCTGATAAAATCTTCAAAAACAACCGATTCCTTAAACAAAACTTTCCCGCTCGAAACACCACCACCACCGCCGCCACAACAACAACAACAGCTTTAACTTGGCTATTACTTATTCATCACTATGGTTCCTTAACACCGTAATACACAACTTAAGACCAAACACAAATTAATTTTTATTGGACTAGTCAATGTCATCTCAGATGGACCTTGCCCTTTAAGTCGGCGTCTTCATTAGAATAAATTACTGCCAGAAACAGTTACCACTCGAGTACTGTTTACAACATCGCCCAAGCTACAGTTACACGGAAAACACATCAATTCCTAATGACCACCACTTACTCATAACTCGCACATATCAAGATGTCTAAGCTAACATAAACAGGACCATCACTTGACATCTTAGTTATTCATATTGGCGCCGTATGGGTCGCTCAACCTATGTCGTCTATGAACAAGCATGCCATTCTGCAAAGAGCCCGCTCAATTCTTAGCGCCACCACTGTGAAGTGAAAATCTCAAAGATCAATGTCAATACTGAAACCGAAGAGTGTTTCTCAATAGTCTGCTAACTCTCCATTATCTCCAGTTGCTGCTCATTTTTAAAGATTTTCAAGAGAAAGAGAAGTGAATTCAACTAGAAATCAACTTTTTGATAGTTTTCCCTAAATTCCAATTTCACTTGCGTATTGTAAGACTATTGAGAAACACTGTCACAGCGTTCTAATCAGTAAAACTGGATTATGGAGTACAGTACACAAGTTTTTAGGACCAATTTCCGTTTCTGGGTTCGTTTCTTGAATTAATCAAGTTCGGGTTTCAGCAAAATAGTATGTTAATAACATATAACAAGCAATAAGTCGAAAACGGATCGCGATATCTCAAAACGAATTTTATTATCGGATTAATGAGAAAATTGCACCCCAGATCAAGTGGTCACATGACCCCCTTACCTGTTGAACCTAACTTCCGAAATTCTTACATATCTGGTTCTGGTACGTTTTTGGATTATATGTGGGAATTTCATTCTCCATAAGTTGCTAACTCTCCGTTATCTCCAGTTACTGCTCATTTCTAAAGATTTTCAAGACAATATTAGCTTCGAAGAACTATCAATTCCAAGAAAAACTCAAACAACAGGAATCGTATGCTCTGTTACAATTTTTTTTTTTTATAATTCCTGTGTTCTTGTTGCCCTGGAAGCTTCCTCTGAAGCGTTGTTGCTGGGGACAGAGGGATTCTCGAGCTCGACACATGGGATCACTTTCAGTCAATGAAAACTCCGGACCTCCTTCTTAGAAATGGTACTTATTAGAACAGCATTTGCTTGGAGAAAATGCGCGGTAACTTGAAATTATGGAGGGTTAGCAGTCGACTAAGAGCTGCTGCAGAAGAAGGAGTGCCTTCGCTCAGCACTGTATCGTTTTCACCACAGAGTGCAAATTGACAGCCTCGAAAGAGACTGCCTATTTGCTCTGTTGCAGCAGTGCCCTGGCGAAAGCCATACAGCGCCTAGCGAAGGGACTGCTTCCTCTGCCGCCTTTCCACTGTTTCTCAATAGTCTGCTAATCTCCATATCTCCAGCTGCTGCTCATTTTTAAAGATTTTCAAGAGAAAGAGAAATGAATCCAACTCCAAATAAACTTTCCTAAATTGCGTGATATCTTTTTTCATCGTTACGTTGTCATAGCGCGTTCTAATCAGTAAAACTGGCTTATAGGCTGTGGTCAAAAACCCTCACCGGTGAGAGAATGATGACGTAATTTCTCACTGGGCTAACAGTCTTTTTCTCGGTGAGGACGGTTAGACTAACCAACCGGTTAGGCATAGCAGCACTAACTAGCGTTTCTGCTAAAATGATGTCAGTTTTCTCACCGGGATTTCTGACCGACCAGACGCTAACTCTTCTCACCGGTGAGAGTTTTTGACTTTAGCCATAGAGTACACCAGTTTTCAGGACCCATTTCCGTTTCTGAAATAGTTTCTTGAATTAAGTTCTGATTTCGGAAAAATAATATTATGTTAATAACATATAACAAGCAATAACTGGAAAACGGATAGAGATATCTCAAAACAGATTTCATTATCAGATCAATGAGGAAACTGCACCCCAGATCGAGTGGTCACATGACCCCCTTGCCGGTTGAACATAAATTTCGGAAGCTGTATACATATTTGGTTCTGGTACGTTTTTGGGCTATATGCGGGAATTTCACTCTCCATTGGTTGCTAACTGTCCAGTATCTCCAGTTAGTGCTCATTTCTAAAGACTTTCAAGAAAATGCTAGCTTCTAAAAACAATCAATTCCAAGAAAAGCCCAAAAACATGAATTCAATGCTCTGTTACAAATTCAATTTTGTTTTATAATTCCTTTGTTCTTTTTGTCCCGGAAGCTTCCTCTGGAGCGTTGTTACTGGGGACAGAGGGCTTCTCGAGCTCGGGGTCACTTTCAGCCAATGAAAACCCCGCACCTGTTTCTTAGAAATGATACTTATTAGAACATAGCATTTTCTTGAGAAAATGAGCACTAACTGGAGATAATGGAGAGTTACAGAGGAAGCAGTCCTTCGCTCGGCGCTATATCGTTTTCACCAGAGTGCGAATAGCTTACAAGTTCATATAGAAAAGCCATTCCAGGATCCATACTTCGTCGTATGTACCCTCAAGATCCTTTTATGTACTGTGGTTTGGCTATCCTATTTTGCTTTGTTTCTTTTCCCTTGACTTCTGCTTGATATCTCCTACGACCCGATGATGTTGCTTTTCTCGGGCGAAGAGCGCCCAATGATTATGTCATCCACTTAGCTGGATGCTTGGCTGTTGTTGAAGAAGAAGAAGAAGAAGAAGAAGGAAGAGGAGATGGAGGAGGAGGATGTTGGGTGGTTGGGTGGATGAAGTGGAAAGGGGGGGTATGGCGTTCGGGTAAAAGAGGAGGAGGAGGAGGTAGTGGAGGGGAGGGGGCAGCTGTTTAAGTTGCCTTCTGCAAATGAGGTTAAAATTTAATTTCTTTTCCATCGCTGTGAGTTTTGCAGGCAATTAAAAACGCGGCTCATTGGCAGTCAGCTCCTGTGCTTAGTGTCAGACGCACCCGCCGCTCCAATCGTGTAATTAACTGCACCTCTGCCTTTTTGACGAGGCGCAATCATTATAGAAGGCTCCAGCCTTGGCAGTAACATGATCATAATTGCATTAGTTGGCACAGGTAGGACTTATCAAGTGTGCTATTAAAGGAAAAATTTTTCTCTCTTTTTTGCTGCTGCTGCTCCTCCTCCTCCTCCTCCCGACTCCTTCCCTCCCACGTCATCGGATGTGTGCCTCCGAAGAGGAATCTGAACGCGCGCCCTTTTTTCATTGCCACTCGCTTCTCTGCTCATCATCACCATCATCATCATCATCATGAACCCACCCCTCATCAATGGAACCCTTTTTTTATATGCACGTTGAATGTTTGTACTAATAGAATTACATGGCAAATTTCTCGGGATGCGCCCGTTGCAGACGTTTCTTGTTTTGTTTTTTCAACTAGAAAGAGGGAGGAGACTAAAAGGGGGTAAAAAACGGTTCCTTAAGTGCGAGCGCTGAACCCGTTCCGATAGCCTATTGGGAAGGATTTTTGGTTCGCAGTGGGCTTCTTAACTCGTTTTCTTATGTATAAGGAAGTACGACGAGGAGGAGGTTACGAGAGAGAAAGAAGAGTAGAGGGATGATAGTCTCCTGAGTGTCGAATTGGAATAAGGGCGAGTCCTGAGGCGGCGGCAAATCAGCGCAAATCTGTCCTTTCGGGCGACCACGTGAGCGGAAAGACTTTACGTCCCGTTTAATGGACAGCGTTTTCCCCAAATAGCCCTCGCCTCCTCGTTTCTCTCCCACGGATTTGCTCCAGGTGATAGATGGCACCCTGCCTTTGCATGATGGCGGCAGCCCTCTCTCTCTCTCTCTCCTTCTTCCTCTGCCGTAGCTTTTGCTCGCTATTTGTCTCCTTCTCAATCCTTTTCCCTAAGCACTGTTCTGGTTTTGTCGAAGTCTGGATAGGATTGGTACCGTAAGTCCTACCTGTCCTTATTTCGTAGATTCGTTTCTCCTTTCTAATGGATACTCAAAATGAAACACAATCACAACAATGTCAGCCCATTATTAAGTAGCGGAAGAACGAAGCTTCACATTTTCGACATTTTATGACGTATAAGGTTAAAATCCTATAAGGAATATAGCTTACCATAAAACATGCCCTACGTCACTTCAGTAAAAGCCCTACGTCACTATATTCTAATCACTACGTTCAAACACTAGGTCAAAGATAAATGAACTCAGCGCTTCCGTAACTCTCCTATAATCTATTGATATTGATACGTTTGACCGTTAATACACCAAAAGTTTTGGACTGCGACTCATTTTACACTCACTCACCAAACGTCATGGCACACCTGCCTAATAACGTGTTGGGCCCCCTCTGGCCCGGAAAACGGCGGCGACTACCAGGTCTACCAGTCCCCGGAACACATCCTCCTCCGATGCACTCCATAACGATGCTGCATTTACCAGTTGTGTTGGTGACGACCTGACAGATCGTTCGATGACGTCCCACAAATGCTCAATGGGATTCCATTCTAGAGAACGTGGAGACCAAATCGTTATCGTATAGTCGATAGCATGTTCCTCCAGCCACTGCCGTGTCACGAAGCGCCGTGTGTGGAGGCGCATTATCTTGCAGTAAGATGCCGTCGCCCGCGGGGTAAAAACAATTCATGAAGGGGTGCAGATCGACGTAGGAAGTAGCACGCAGAGTGGATGTCAGATGCACCAATGGACCCATTGCATGCCACGAGAAAACACCCCAGACAAGTATGGAGCCTCCACCTGACAAGCTGGGTCCATGGCTTCGTGAAAACACGACCAGCTGAAACCATGACTCGTCGGACCAGGCTACCCTTTGGCAGTCCTTAGCGGTCCAATGTCGACATTGGGTGGTCCAGGCTAGGCGATGCTGTCGATGTGAAGCTGTCAAGAATTGCACCCGTCGTGGCCTCTTGCTGCCAAGGTTCGCCGAATTGTCGTCACGGACACAGTTGTGGGACGTCCCTGGTTATTTGGTCCGCTGTCGCCCTTCGGTCAGGGTAAGGTAAGGTAAGGCAAGTAACAGATTCTGCAGTCATCTATTTTTACCCCTTTATCTGCACTTTTTACCTCTCCCCAATTTTTTTGATTCGAGGGATTCCCCAAGATCTAAAGACCCAAGTGATTGCCATTCCCACAAATCCGACTCCAATGGAACACCTGGGCCTAAACTTCATAGTAATGTTGATCTTGCCTAGAGGAATCTGGATACCGAATTTCACGCCTTTACTTACCTAAATAGCACATAGATATGCTGTCCTCTCAGAATCCCACCCCCGTAATTCCGGCCCCAGTGTACCAATCAAAACCAAACTAAATAAGTGCAAATGCTCATAGGAAGCTACATACCGAATTTCAACCTTCTACCTCAAAAAATGTAAAAATTATGAAGGGGACGGACTGACATTATATAACCGATAAGTAGCTCCATTCTTCCGCTACTTAATAATTAGTGATGTCAAGATCCGGATCTTTTTTTCGGACCTAGTTGGTCAGAAATCCGAGATCCGGAACTTGGATCCGAGATCCGAAAATCGGATCCTAGACAGGAAATTGTGTATATGTAAACTTTTTCTGAAAGCAGTTTATACAAGCTTTTATTAAGTGATTGCCTAGTCCTCTTAAGTCCTAATTAGTCTTAATACGCATCCAGTGAAAGGATCCGAAATCCGGATCCGATATCCGAGATCCGAAACCCGGATCTGATATCAGAGATCCGAAATCCGGACCCGGACCCGGATCCGGATAATTCTAGATCCGAATCCGGATATTTCTAGATCCGAATCCGGATATTATCAGATCCGAATCAGAGATCCGGATCCAACGGACATCACTATTAATAATACAGATTATGAGCACTTGAGCAATCGTGCGTCGACAAAGCGATTTCACGTGAGCGCGCCGATGTCAATAATGCTTAAAAGATGAACAGAAAGTAACAATAAATTCCTTCTTAACAAATCGTTATCTTAGTATTCATTACACTCACTGTTTTAGCACGTGAATTCGACTCGAAGGGGTCCACAAAAAATTCTGAAAAGTTGATACGGCCGAGCTAAGACTTTGATGGTCATATTTCTGAAAACAGAATTTCAAAAAGTTAATCAGTTTTCAAGTTATCGTACAAACGGCGGACGGACGGATAAACGTACAGACCAAGGGCGCATTCTTATACGTAGCTTTTGTGCTAAAGCTCCTAATAAACAATGTTCCCTACTCCCTGATCGTGGTCCTTGTGTTAGAAAATTTTTTATCTTATGTTATTCTTTTTTGTTATTAAATTTTATTTATCTTCTTCGTAATAAGCTCAACGCCGTCTGAAGCCGGAGGCTCCTCCTGTGCAAATCAAGAGGCGGACAACGGGCGGTGTGCATTACTACACATCCCCATGATCAAGAGGAGGAGGAGGAGGCAGCAACAGCAGCAAGAAAACTCTCTCTCTCTCTCTCTCTCTCTAATTACTAGCAAATGAGAGAAAGGAGGAAAAGCCGCAAAATTTAATTATTTCTCAACTATAAAAGCCAAGTTTGCACAAATTAATGCTAATTTTCAGATCCAGGGTAACTCAGGGGGTGGATGCCGCCTCTCTCTCTCTCTCTCTCGCTCTATTGTTTATTCTTTTCACAAGGCTTCGAAACTTTGTCATTATTTCTCGTTCACTCACCTACCCCTCCCCCTTCTTCCTTTTCCAATAGTTCAAAACTCACACACCCGCTAAAGAAGCATGTTTCCCCAGAACCTCCACCATGAACAAGAAGAAGAAGAAGAAGAAAAAGAAATTAAAAATCCCAGCCATTAATTTCAACGAAAAGAGAAGACGAAAATGAAGACAAACAACATTATTGGCCCCCTCATTTACGCTTACGCTGTCACTCCCGATTGTACGTACCGAAACCCAGTTTCGAGTTGATTAATTCAACAAACAACTTGTCACCAAACTCACGATCCGCCCTTTTCCAAATTATTTTACGATCGCCATTTCGACTTCCTGACTGTGCCACGAGCGGAAACGGTTCGTCACTGGACACTCAATGAACCTATAAAATATCCACCTCCATATTTGTCAAAACGAGAAATATATGAAGCCCCCCGACATCCTTCTCCTGCGGAAGAACGACTGCAGCGTCCATCCTCAACCGAAATGAATCGCACGACACCCCTAATTCGCATGTCCATGATGTCCCTTGAGATTCCTATAGGTCTTTCATCGGAACTTAGCTCCATGCGCCGATCCAAACTTTCTCATGTTCTAGAAACCGATGACAGATTTTTTTTTTTTAAAAAAAAAAAGCAAAGCTCCCCACTAGGCCTGCATCCTTTGGCTTTCGTCTTACCAAGTTTGTAGTCAAATTCAGGTAGAAAACAAGGTATACAAATGGTACCTCTTACCGCTCTACTGTCAATCGTTACCAGAAAAAAAGCGCAAACAGAATAATAACTTGAAGGGAAGATAAGCAAAAGTACGACGAGAAAAACCGGAAGTAACTGTTAGTCATTATTATTGCATGAAGAATTTCCTCAACAGCGACCTGTAAACAAACCTAGGGAAACATACACAGACCTACCGTAACTTACCAAAGACCTACCAGAACATAAAGGACCCTACATGAACCTACTAAAACTTATCAAAACATATGGAAATATACATAAAGCTATCAAAAACATACCGAATCCTGCAAAAAACCTACCGAAACCCATCAGAACTTGCAGGAACCTTCCTAAATCTACTAAAACTTACAGAAAAATACCAAAAGTACCGAAATCCATCAAACACTTACCTAAACCTATCAAAACCTAGAAGCCTATCTAAACCTAACGAAACCTATCTAAAACTACAAAAAACTTACTGAAACCTATCCAAAACCAACTGAAATCTACAGGTACTGACATTGAAACTGAAACACCTTCGCAAATAGCACTGGTTACCCCCAGGGCTGAATAGAACCTTCTGCTAGGTAATTAATCGTATGCATATCAATGAATCACATGTCAGAGGTCTTGGTAGTCACTCCAGTAGAAAAGTTCGACAGTAAGCTTCAAATTGTCTGTGCAGAGCGCTATAATGGGAGACATATCCGACTTCAAAAGAGGGCAGATTGTTGGGGCGCATCTAACAGGTGCATCTGTGTCCAAAACTGCCACACTTTGTGATGTCTCACGTGCTACAGTATCCAGGGTGATGTGTGCATATGAACAGGAAGGACAAACCACGTCCAGGAGGAGCAACTGCAGGAGAAAACGGAAGTTGTCGGAAAGACGTCAGGGAGGGTATTCGTCTGGAAGAGCCCCTCTGATGCCTACAACTCAGACTACTTGGCACCCACAGTCAAACACGGAGGTGGATCAGTAATGGTCTGGGGTGCAAACTGTGCAGGACCTCTACCGATCCTTCCCAAGAGGTGTTGCTGCTGTGCTGGCTGCCCACGGTGCCCCAACACCTTATTAAATAAAGATTTTGGATTTCTACCAGAAATGTTTCAGTTTCAATGTCCAATATCTGTAGTTATATCAATCAAAACTTACAGAAAAATACCAAAAACCTAGCTGAATCCACCAAACATCTACCTAAACTTTACCAAACCTACCTAAATCTACCGAAGCCTATCTAAACCTAGCGAAAGATATCTAAGTCTACGAAAAGCTCACCGAAACCTCCAGAAACCTACCAAAATACCTAAACCTACTAAAAACCTACCAAAAACTAACAGAACATAAAGGATCCTACCTTAAATTATAAAAACCTAGTTATATCTATCAAAACATACAGAAAAATATCAAAAACCTACCAAACACTACCTAAATCTACCAAAGCCTACCTAAAATTAGCGAAAGCTATCTAAATCTACGAAAAGTTACCAAAATTTATATAAACCTACTAAAGTACCTAAACCATCAAAAATCTACCCAAACCTACAAAAACCTACAGACACCTACCAAACATACGTTTGCAGCGAAACTCAGGTAGAAAACAAAGTATGCAAATGTACCTCTTACCACTTTACTGCCGATGCTTTTTCAGAAAGAAAGCGCAAACGTCTAACAACTTGAAGGGAAAGACGAAGAAAAAAGTACGACGAGCAAATTCGGAAGGAACTGTCAGTCTTTATCAATGCATGAAGACTTTCCTCGACGGGTACCTATAAACACACCTGCCTCTTCTTGTCTACCATTTCCTTTTTTTAAATTTTTTCCATCCCTCCTCGCACCGATGTCGTCAATTGGGTAGGCGTAGAAAATCAAGGCGGCTGGTAAGTGGAGAGAATTCCTTTATAATGAAATGGGAGGCAAAGAGGCTGTAACTCCGCCGCCGACGACGACGACAATAGGTCGGGCGACGGGTAGTGAGAGTTCGGGCGGTGGCGGCGTTGCGCTCACTCGGGGAAAAGTTCTCCGCAAAACGAGGCGGGAGAGAAAGAGAGAGAGACAGAAAGAGAGGAACGTTCGCACCCGCCTTGCCTGCACGTTAAAAATGGATAGAGAAGCCGGGGCGACACACCTCGTGTATGATTGATGGCGTTCGTTATTAATACAAATTCACAGTGACACGAAATTGGTCCAGTCAAAAGAGGTTCGGCTTCTCAGTTGCGCGTCAGTGGGACGCGAGGCTGCCTCTCTCACCTTTCTTCCATCCACCTCCTCCTTCTCCGTGAAAAGATATCAAAAGGCAACTCCCACCTCCTCCTCTTTTCAATCTGTCATAGAAAAGAGATCGAGCCGGTCGTCCCCAGCAGCAACTTTATCACTTGATCCTACACAATACTCAATGACCAGCAAATCGCTTCCCGCCACTCCTCCTCACTGCCTCGCTCGTTATCTCTTCTTCCGCGCCAAACTTTGAAGTTTCGGTTTCGCCAAGCCCAGATTTAAATCTGCTCGTAATTATTTCTCAAAAGGTGCACTCTTTTCTTCTTCTAAGTTACGAGACAGAAGGAGTGGGAGAAGAAAAAACTTCCTGCATGAGCAGGAAGCCTCTATTCCAATAAGAAACAATAAAATATAATTAATTACTTCGACGCACAAGCTTATGAGAATGCCAAACTAATGTCCAGTAAACTCTCTCCCGCCAGTATCTCCTGGGTTTTTCCATCTAAGGTGGGTTATCCTTTAAATTCAAGTTCGCCTACACAATAATTACTTCTTCAGAACAATGACTGATGTTAATGTTTTGGCCAAAGAACAGGTATAGTCAAACCCTAAGATCTAGAGCCCTGAGTGGAATGATCCATTAAAAAAAAAAGTGACTTAGTTTCGAATCTGCAATGCGAAACATTGAATCACGATAACGTTTTTAGACGCAATATATCTGTTACCAATCTTTCGATATATTTCATAATAGCTCTGTAATAAAGATTTAAATAAAAATGTGACTTTTCAATGCCGGCGTCAGCTTCAAGGCTTTTGGTGTCGTTTTTTGCATCATGCTTTTTGTAGAATGATCTTCTGCTTCTTAATGTGCCGTCTCCTATCGGAGGTTCGCGACCAAATTGTTAACGGCGTACTAGGAATATTAATGCGGTGGTTTTCCGTTGCCTTCCTAGGGACAAACACAACATCCATGCCACAACGGGATTCGAACCCGCGACCCGAGAATCACTGAAGCCCTCTCGGCCACCGGATCGGCTGTAGAATGACGTCCAGCCTTAAAACATTATCATGTTAAAAAAAAAATTGATTGGATAGGAGTCTATAAATATTAATAAGAAATACAATACAGCATTTATGATGGATTTGGACAAAAATAAAATAAATTAATTAAAATATATAAAATGAGAATAAATTAAAAATAAATGATGAATAAAACACAACAATTCAAAATAAAATAAATTAAATAAAGCCGTTAAAAGTATAAATAAAAATAAATTAATATAAATAAATTAAACAATATTTATTTTAATATAAATAAATAAAATAATTAAATTAACTGTAGAGCACGTGATGATGATGTAAATCGATACACGTCGACAATTAAAATACTCCATCTTATTGCTTATCCAGGACAGCATGGATATTAAGAATTAAATTTAATTGTGAATTTTATTTCTCTTTTTTTTTTTAACTTATTCCAATTTTATTATTCTAATTTTATCTAATTCCACCATAAATATTGATTTTTATTTCTCATGAACATTTATAGACTCTTATCCAATCAAAATCCTTCAAAAGTGTTAAATCTGGTTGGCCTTTATTATCTATATATATATAAATAAAAGTTTGTTTCTTTGTCCCGTATGCCTTCCTATACCATTCATCCGATTGGATGAAAACTCTGCACACTTGATCTTCAAAGCAAGAGGAAGGTCACTGTCTACCTGAGATTTCGAAAAAAATAAGAATCATCGATAATAATTAATATTCAGATGGCAGCGCATAATAATAGGAGGCATCTCATCAACAATATGCACGAACCAACAATGTCTATGTAATAATGACCAAAAATGGAAGGCAAAGTTTGTGCCTACAGTCGGGTGTTTGTGTTTTTATGTTGCATCAACGAGTACTCATGAAATTAAATAATAAGTAGGCCTATGTCGCGAGCGAAATAGGAGAACTAAAGCCACAGTCAGGGGTGAAGAAACGTCAGATCAGACTACTGTTTCATTTTCATTCTATTTCCTTCCACTTTCGAAACTATATACATTATTCTCCAGGACTGCGTTAAACTCACTTAGCTATGCACAACAGTCCAACACGAGCGAAGTCGAGTAGAACTACTGAAGGGCCGTAACTGGAGAGACCATCCATTGGGAGCATTTTAAAAGAATTCTTTTCGATTCTTCAATATGAATATCATGTGTTCATTTTCTCTGTATCATCACATTCAGATATTGCAATAATTTCATCAAAAAAAAAAAAAAAAAAAAGAGCCCGAGCAACGCCGGGTATATGAGCTAGTATTTTATAATTTGAACCTGATTCTATGTCGAACGAAGCCAACGAACAAAATAGGCCTCGAAGCGGAAAAAGTCACCTGACCATCTTGGTCCGAACAACAATCCAGCCTTCACTGTCTCCAACTTGGATGTTAACAATCAGTGTTTTTCCGTTTGTTGGAAACAATGAAGGTTGGATTGTAATTCGGACCCAGATGGTCAGGTCACTTTTCCGCTTCACAGGTCCGGATTCTTTACCTTACCAAAAAAATGAGACGAATATCTCATTTATTTATAACTTCAAAATAGGAATAGAATCTGAAGTATTAAAAAAGTCTACATGCTCTTATTGGCACTAAACACGCACGGAAGATACGTTTTGGGTTGAGTTCTCGAGTCGCGGGTTCGAATACCCTAACCTAATCTTGAGCATGGAAGCCACCAAATATCTTACTAATAGAATAACGTCAACCACGTGACTTTACAATGGCGCGGGCATTTTGAAAGTCGACTGAGGACAACCAACAAAGCTCTCTGCTTTCATCGCATGTCGTTTTCTGATTGTTCTCACGCGGAAAATTTCAAAAAAGTATTGTTTTAGTCCTCATCCTATCCAGATGCACTTGCGCTCTGGCTAGAAGTGACGTAAGATGTCGGTTCCCTAAATGGCACAAAACGCAGAATAACAAAACACAAAAAGTACACAACAATACCAATATAAACAATTCCACGCAATAAGAAAGTATACTCCAAAAAAAATAGCTTCAAGCCTTTTCCTTCGAATATCCAAGCATCATTTCTTAAAGTGATCTCGCAAAAGCTTCATTTTCTCATTTGCTAACCCGGGCGCCGCCAGTCCCTGAGCCCGTCCGCCGTTATTGCATTACTTCCCATTAGCGCGATTGTCTGTGGCAGCCATGCTTGTTTTATACAACTTAAACCAAAGAAGAGAAAAAAAAAGCCCCTCCATCACCACCCCGAGCCCGCAGACCCCTAAACCCCTGAGCACACGGAGAACACAAAAAAAAAGACAAAAGGATGAGAAGAAAGATAGAGTAAAGAAGGAGATGATAGCAATGGGAATAGCCGCGATCCCTCATCAACCAGAAATGTACGCAACGAAACCAAATGAATGCATCAAAGCAAAGAAAAAGAGCACAAAACGGAGAAGGAGACCGCCGTTAAAAAATATATTCCTCTTCGTAGACTATAAGCGAAAAGGCGCTTCAATTTTTTTTATTAGCGCGTCCAGGAAATTAAAAGTCAAGCTCCGCACAAAAAACGACACATGTAAGGTATGCGGGCGCATCTTTTCCCATTCTTTTAATCATGAGACGGCGCTCCTCTCGCACTTCCTCCACGCATGATTCGGCGTAATTGAACCAATCAGGAATGGGAACGCAAAGGGCAATCGAGAGCGAAATCTCTTCCTTTCTCCGAGCAACCCTTAAAAAGAAATTTTTAAAAAGCGTTACAGTCTTTTGGGTGTCTTCTTCTTTGACTTCTCCTTTTTTTTAAAGTCTCGCTCAAATGTTCTTCAAATCCAAAAAAAGAAAAAAAAAAATTCCAGGAATGCCCTTTTGTTTTATACGCATTTGGCGATACGATTCCGTTTCGCCATTTTGAAAATCGTGGTGCCATTTCTGTTGAGGAATTCTTACACAAGAAAAAAAAAAAAAAAAGCTCGTCTAAGATAAGACACATAGGGCAACCCATTTTGTCCTTGTTCTTTCGAAACGCGAGTTGACCACTAGAGATCGCTCAGAACGCTGAGATATCGCTGTGCAAAACTACAAATGGCCATAGTCATCATAGAGCATCCTCCAAATCTGAGGTGAAACAAAGTCAAGACAGACTCGTTAAACCAAACAACCTGTCCCGAATGTTATTCTATGCACTCTCTGTACTCTCTCCACCAATACCAACCAAACCTACCAAATTCTACCTAAACCTATTGAAATCAACGAAAACCTACAAAATCCCATCGAAACCTCTCACAAAATCTACCAAATTTACAAAATCCTACCAAAACCTACCGAATTCTGTTGAAAGCTACGCAAACCTGCAAAGTCCTATCGAAACATGTCACAAAACCTACCAAAACTTACCAAATTCTACTAAAATCTACAAAGTGCTATCGAAACCTCTCACAAAATCTATCAAAACTTACCATCTCCTTCAGAAACCTAACAAAACCTACAGAAATCTACCAAACCTACAAAATCCTATCGTCGGTTTCATATCACGAGAAAACGAGATCTATCAGCTTCCAAGTCACTCTCCTTCAGGTAGAAACATTATTACGGGTAAATAAACTTGATTGACATTAGCAAGAAAAGGAATCCCCGCGCGAATTTCGCCGATTTCTCTCGGTTGTCGAAGAGCTTGCGTGCCTTTAAAGAGGGATCATGCTTTTACAAAACCTACCAAAAACTCACTATCTCCTACAGAAACCTATAAAATCCTACTGAATCCTACCAAAACCTACCAAACAATCAAAAATCCTATCGAAACCTACATATAAAAATCTGACTGAAACGTACGGAAACCTACAAAATCATATCGAAACCCGTCACAAAACTACTGAAACCTACAAGGTCCTATCGAAATCTGTCACAAAACTTACCATCTCCTTCAGAAACCTACCAAATCCTGCGAAAACGTACAAACTCCTATCGAAACCCCGCTCACAAAACCTAACAAATCCTTCAGAAACCTACCACACCTACAAAATCCTAACGAAAACCTATCACAAAACCTACTACACCTATAAAAATCTTACTGAAGCGTACGGAAACCTACAAAGCCATATCGAAAATTCTCACAATACCTACTGAACGTTATAGTGAAACTCCATCTAACCTCTCCCTAACTGCGATTGGTCGGCCTTCTCACCCTGCGTATGATTACATTGTTACTTGGTTTCTTGCACAATCCACAACATAGACTGTTAAAAAAACACCTACAGAAATAAACTGTCAACGTTTTATGACGAACAGGATTAAAAATAATAATTCTGGACACTTAAAAGAACTCCCAAAACTTTTCTCTTCTACCCCCCATGATGCACAAGCAACATCGTCAGCCATGTTTTTGTGGCGAGCCTGATCTAATTGCAGTTCACCAGTTTAAAAAGTGAATTTCTGTTTTGATAGAAATAAAGTTTAACTAGCTCATTATTATGTTTTATTAAATATGTATTTAGGGACCATTAAAAATTTATGAATTGCATTTCTTTATAAACAAAACAAAAGAACTAATTGCTCATAGCGCTTGTAGTGATTAGGCTTCGACCAATCGCAGTTAGGGAGAAAATAGCTTAAGTTTTACTATACCAAATCCTACTAAAACTTACAAATCATACCAAATCCAACATTAAAATACCAAATCCTAATGGAACCTATAACGTTCTATCGAAACCTGTCACAAAACCTACCAAAACTTACCATCTCCTTCAGAAACCTATCAAATCCTGCAAAAACGTACAAAATCCTATCGAAACCTCTCACAAAACCTAACAAATACTACAGAAATCTAGCAAACATACAAAATCCTACCACTACTTACTAAGTCCTAACGAAACCTCTCACATATCCTACCAAATCCTGCTGAATCCTACCAAACGATCAAAATTCCTACCACACTTACAAAAATCTTACTGAAACGTACGGAAACCTACAAAGTCATATCGAAACTTATCACGAAGCCTACTGAAAGCTACGAAATCCTACTGAAACCTATCTAATCCTACATAAAAATACCAAATTCTACTGAAACCTACTATGTCCTATCAAAACCCATCACGGAACCTACCAAAACTTACCATCTCCTTCAGAAACCTACCAAATCCTACTGAAACCTACAAAAACATATAAACTTCTATCGAAACCTGTCACAAAACTACCAAAATCTACCAACTCATACTGAAACCTACCAAATTCTACTGAAGCCTATCACAAAACCTAGCGAAACTACCAAAACGTACATAAAGAAAATCAAAACCTATCAAAACTTGTTTATTATATTAATTTAACCATACATTAAATCATAAATTTTTAAAAATACTACCGATATCTACAAAGGCTTAATGAAAACTTCCAAAATCTACAGACACGTACAAAAACCCACCAAAACCTAGAAACCCACCAAAAATACAGAAACCTAGCAAAACTTATAAAAACCTAGTGAAACCAATGTAAGCCTCCAAGAAACCAACCTAAACTTACAGAAACTTAGCGAAACCTACCGAAATCCACCATGTCTATTTGTAAACAGTATGGTCTTAGCGTAATAAACGCTTGAAATCAGGAAAGCTAAACGCCAACGATCAATACCTAAAGAAAGATTGGCGGCCCCTGAACTCGTCGAGTGTTTCGCGTAAATATCCCATCAATTAAGCAGCGCTTGCCCAGGGCACTTTCACCGCATGCACATTTTCTCAAAACGACTGCTGCTCCAGAGAAATCTTATCGACTTAAGCCTAATAACAGATCAAGGCCTTCCTTTTTTTTTTTATTTCCGCTTCCTCCCAGGCAATTTCGACAAATTTCACGGACCGTAAAGCCGTTATAAAGAGGGATTTTCCAAGAGCGGGCGTAAAGGGTTGCGCACCTGACTGACAAACAGGAACCAAAACGGAGGTGTTGTTTAACTAATCGCACTTAATCTCCCAGTTTTGGAATTCGATTTGTTGGGGTTTGCCCGTCCTGAATAATGCAGAGTCCAGCCGTTTATCCCGGCGTTGTTACTTTCCAAAAGCGATTCCAGCGGCGCAACCGCTTCAGCCGCCCGACCCGACCCAACCCACCACCCAGGAGCAGCAGCAGCAGCAGCAATTCCAGCTCGTAAAATAAATAAAAGAGGACAGCATCAAAACGAAAGGCAAATGACGTACAAACTTTATCGTCGCCCCCACTGTATAGACAAAATGAAGGTACGCCATTTTCACTTGTCAAAAGTGATGGCACAATAAATATTATTCGGACACCACTCTTCGACAGGCGGCAAACTCTACGCGGCTCTGGTCGTTCGCAATCCTCAAAAAGTGGTTCTCGTTTCCGAATTTAAAATTCAAAACGAAATGTAACGCGTATATACCAATCACAAGCTCCCCTTGGTTCTTTAGATTTCGTCACAAGAGAACAATCGGACGCACTTTGAATCGATGGTATAATTCATTTTTTGGCATAAGACTCCAGTAGAGATCCATTTTGGACACGGTGACGAAATGATCAAGTTTGACCGCCAAGAAGTATTTTCGGTATTTTTTCTTCTTAATAATCATGCACATTCGTCCAAATCCAAAAAGTGGACAACCCCTGACCTCCAAGACGGACGTCATTGGTAGATATCGCTGGATAAAGGGAAACAGAATGTCCCGGATGTCTCTGAATTTTCTGTACAAACTTTAGAAGGTGCTTCCTGGCAGAACCAAAGAACAAAGAATGTCCGTAAATGCGTCCTCTCGCCTCTAGATAGCTATAAAGTACACATCGTCATTATCCTACCGCCATTTTCGTGACATTATAAAGGTGTCTCATAAGGTCCGACCGGTCGCTAACCTGTTACGTGGCACTGTTAGAACCGCTACCAATCGGGCGATTCTGTGCGTTTGTGCTTTTATTCTCTACTTGCTTACAAACAGATCAAGTGTACTGTTGCGACCTGACCTAACCTAACCGCTCTCGAACGAAGCGACCAGTCGGACATTACGGAAACACCGACACAAACGGGTTAAAAGTGAACAGAGCAATTGCAAACCCCGACGAGTTCTGACGTCGCATATCACCAATCGCTGCTGACAGTCTTATTAGTGTGCTATACGGTTTCGGAGCCGTGGGGGACCCCCATGCGAAAGTCTGGACATATCTTATTTCTTGCCCAGCGAGGAATCACCTCCCAAAGTCTGTACAAACAACAGAAAAAACGTCATCTCGACATTTTTTAGATGACCCGTCTCGGATATTGAATATCCATTAAATTTTCTTCAAGCATGACCAACAGACGACTAGTGCAGCGTTTCGGTATGCGAGCGAAACTGAAGCCCAGCTTCCATAATCTCATCCATCCTCAACTCAGAGATATCGCTGCGCAGAACTACAAATGAAACCAGACAACACTACGGCATGGCATCCTCAGGTCATCGCAGAACATATTCTAAGTTTGGCAACACGAAAGGCCCCTACTGCGGACATAAACATGTGTGATGTTCTGAAACAAAGTCAAAGCAGATTCGTACACTGTTATTCAAAGCAGATTCGTGCACCTCTGTACTCCCTCCAAAATTGCTACCAAATCCTACCTAAACCCATCGAAATCGACGAAAACCTACAAAGTCGCAACAAAACCTGTCAGAAAACTTACCGAAACTATCTAATTCTACGGAAACTTGCAAAAATCCTACCGAAACCTGCGAAGACCTACATTAGACTGATCAAAACCTTTCACGAAACCTATGAAATTCTACTGAAACCTACAAAATGCTATTGAAACCTGTCAAAAAACCTACCAAAACTTACCGAAATCTACCGAAACCTACAAAATCAAACAAAAATGTACAAAGTACTATCTAAACCAGTCACAAAACCTACCAAATCTATTGAACCCAACCAAAACCTACCAAACGATCAAAAATTTTATCAAAACCTACAAAGTTCTATCGAAACCTATCAAATTCTAGTAACACCTACAAAATGCTATTGAAATCTGTCAAGAAACCTACCTTCTCCTTCAGAAACCTTCCAAATCCTACCGAAACTTACAAAATCCTACAAAAATGAACAAGTTCCTATCGAAACCTGTCACAAAGCCTATCAAATCTTACTTGAACCTAACCAAAACATAACAAACGATCAAAAATCCTACCAAAACCTACGAAGACCTACAAATTCATATCGAAACCTATCAAATTCTACTTAAACCTTCAAAATGCTTTTGAAACCTGTCAGAATATCTTGAATGTGTATTGCTTTGATAGTCAGGTGGAGGGGGGGGGGGTGACTGGGGAAACTTTTGGAGTAGGCATAATGAGGCATATATGTATAATGAAGATATTTGGTACATTTGTTTAGGGTTGTAATTTTAGCCCCTGGGCACCTACAAAAACTTACCGAAACCTGATAATCTCTATCAGAAACCTGGGAAATCCTACCGAAACCTAAAAAATTGTACAAAGTCCTATCGAATCCTGTCACAAAACCTACCAAATCCTACTGAACCCTACAAAAACCTACCAAACGATCAAAAATCCTATCGAAACGTATGGAAACCTACAAAATCTTATCTAAGCCTGTTACAAGGTGAACAGAACAATTGGTAACCGTGCCGGATTCTGACGTCACAGTACCGTATCACCAATCGCTGCTGTCAGCCCTATCAGTTTTGTACACGGTTTTGGAGCTTTCGGGGCCACCCCATGCGAAAATCTAGACCATGGTTATCTACATGGTTTTGTTCCTTGTCCTAGTGCAGCGTTTCGGCATACGAGTGAAACTGAAGCCCAGGTTCCATAGTCTTCATCAACCTATGCCAAAAGGTCATCCATTGTATATAAGAACGTCTATAACTCATTTCAAGACGAAGAAACAAATGCAAAACACAAAATACTCAACATAAAAGATTTCAGCCTGCGTCTCACAGGTCTTCTTGGCTTTACGTATACCTGCACTTCATTTATTTTAATAACAAAAAAGTTCGAACTTCTGGGCTACTTCCAAGCACTTATCCATTTATTTTAAACCGAGTTCCACTAAAGCCGCATATCCCGGCGACTTATGAGAGCAGCGGAGAAGAATGTTTAAAACCGAGAGGTAGGGGTAAGTAAGATAATGAAGGCAGGTTCTTTGAAGCGTTCTTTCCTAATGGAGGGTGGTTTAAAAGTAACCAATTTACTTGAATTAAAAACTCGACCTCTTCCACACATACCCGGGGTCTTTATTATTAACTCGAGTCTCTTGGCGTTTGTTGCAAAGCCGTCTTTGGTCCGTCTTAATCCAGCCGAGTTCATTGCGCAGTGCACATGATCCCCCTGGATATCGAGGCGATCCTCCTTTTCCATTGCCATCCTTCTTGAGTGCTAATATCTTTAGCGCTGACCTTACTAAGGAAGGATCTAGCCTCTCGTGGGCTCTTGCCTTTTTCCCATGGATGGCCCTCTTTCTCTCTCTCTCTCTCTCCCAGCGGCTCAGTGGACGGTGAAGCAGGTTGCGTGGTCCGGCTCTTCCTCCGTTGCCAGGCCAACCAATCCCTTGCTTAATGCATAGGCAGCATCTTTAAGTTTACTTCATTTATTTTTAATTCTGTCTCGGATAATCACCCTGGCATCCTCCTCCTATGCAAACGAATCGATTCACCGGGTGCTGCCTTGCCTCCCTTCTGCTCCCTCCCTATCGGGGTCTTAGACACCAACTTTTTTTTCCTCGTTTCCAAGACTAATTTATTAAACGCCAGATAAAGATCAAATAGAGTGGAATTATATTACGCTTATAATTGTACAATGCAGGCAACCATAATAAGTACAGGGAAGATTCAGTCGGGGGGGGGGGGGGCAGGAAGGTTAGCCTGTATAAATCCAGGGCTATTGGGCATTCACATCAATCACATCTCGTGCAGAAGTGAAGACAAATGGAGGTATCGAAGGAGATGGTTAGGTGTTGCTTGCTTAATGACTTCAAGGTGCGCTTGTCAACAGCAGCAGCATCGAGTCGCCGAATGTGTCTTGGGTTTGGGGATGATGGTGTGAATGAACGCACCGCAAGGCATTGGTTCAAGAAATTCAGATCAGGAGAATTTGCCATTTCTGATGTACCCCGCAGAGGTCGACCATAAGCCTTTAGATGACCAGGCCCTGAAAACGTCCATAGAGGAGGTTTAACATGTGGTGAACTTGCCAGACGGTAAGAGGTTTCTGATGAACAGTTAGACGTCACCTGCACAGCTTAGGAAATGGGTACCCCACACATTGTCGGAATCCAACAAGGATCAACGAATGAGAGCCTGCATGTCGTTGCTTTCTCGAAATCGTAACGAACCCATATTTAATAAAATACTTGCCAGTGATGAAAAGTGGGTCCTGTATGGCACTCCTAAGCGTTCCAAACATTGGTTGTCACCCCGGGACTAGACGCCAAATGCAAGATCATGCTCTGTGTCTTGTGGACTAGACGCCAAATGCTTCACTACGAGCTGCTATCAACTGGCCAAACCATCACTGGAGAACTGTACTCCCAGCATTGCAGCAGAAGGAGCCAGCATTGGTGAATCACAAAGGGGTACTCTTCCTTCATGACAATGCCCGGCCACATGTGGCGCGGGGGGCCAGGGAAAAACCATAGAGCGGCCTGATTGGGAAACGTTGTGTCATCCACCTTACTCACCAGATCTTGCTCTAACGGATTATCACCTTTTCCATTCTCTGGTCAACCATCTTCGTCGAAAATCCTACACCAATGATACAGCAATGCGAAAGGCACTCACGGACTTATTTGAGTCCAAGACCGGCAAGTTTTACAGCCATGGGAATGATCAACGTTGGCAGAAGGTGCTAGATGCCAATGGGGATTATTTTGGGGACTAGCGATAGCTACTTTATGTGTACATCATTTTGTTTTCGGGAATTAAAAACGGCAAGAACTTTTGTGGTTACCTGGTAGATTAGGTTAGATTACATTAGGTCCAGTTGGGTAGGTTGTTAAGGTAGTTTAGGAAAGGTTAGATTAGGTCCGGCTAAAGGTTATAGGGTTAGGTTATGTTTTAATGTTAGCTTATGTTAGATAAGATATGTAAGACCAGGCTAGACAAAGTTAGGTTATGTTAAGTTTGGTTAGGTAAAGACACGTACGGTTAGGTTGCTAAGGTCGTTTAGGTAAGGCAGGCTAGGTTTGCCTATGTTTGTTAGGTTACGTTGATAAATTAGGTTATGCGAGGTAGGTTAGGTTAGATTACGTTATTCTTTGTTAGATAATGTTAGAGTATGTTGGCAGGTTAGGTGAAGTAGATTACTTCAGATTATGTAAGGTCCGATTAGGTTAGTTTGTTAAGGCACTGTATGTAAGGTTAGATTAGGTAATTTAGGTTACGTACGGTTATAGGTATGTGTATACTCGTTGCATAAGTCACTTTCACATGTACAACAAAGGGCATCCAAATCGAATATTATTAACGTATATGTAAAAATTTAAGTTATTTCATGTAATATAGAGTGGTCTTAGTCTAGTGTATGATTCAATGGACCTTACTTTTAAATCATTCTTTGCCATTCTCTCTATACAATGAGAAACCTGTGACAGCTATTTAAGAACTGGGGTAGGTAGAGGTTACTTATAGCCACATATAGTATAACAGGCTACCCGGGAAAAAAGGTAGCCTCTTTAAGCACCGACAACCTAAATTTTAAAGAAAACACAACACATTAAACACGAATATACAAGCACATTTCGACATTCTACTATAAACTGCGCTATATCCAACTATTACGAGAGAAAGAGAGAGAGAGAGAGGTTGGCGCAACGCTACACTGCCACACCGGATAAAGTTATTGCACATTTTCCGCGTCACTGCGAAATAGCCGATTGATTAATTGATCAACCATCCGGACTATCAACTTCATATATCGGCAAGCACAAACCATCATTTACATGCTCTCACGTGCTCCCGGGGCTCAATACGCCCTATTCTCGACAGCAATGAAACACTATACTAACTACCACTTCATAATCTGGCAAGGTCGTGTTAGCAGCTCCCATAGACACACACACAAACACAACGCAACACAATATTGCCCGCATCTCTGCGCTGAAAGTGAACCACCAGACAACAAGAATTATGTCCTGCCTGAGAAAAAGGAGGTAAAGGTGTACGCTTGGAAACGTGTGTGCCTGCGTGTGTGTGATGATTGTGTGGAAAAGCACACAAGTGTAGGTGTACAGCAGCAGCAGCGCGGGTGATTACGGACTCGTAGTGCCTGGGTCGGTGGGACGCAAAAGGCAACGCACGCTGGTCGGCAACGATAAGAACCTCGCGGTCCGTGATTTATGACAGCTGGCAAGAGAGCACGAGCACCACTGACTACCTGATAGATAGGCGACGGTGGGAGGTCTCTGGACGACGACGACGCCCTCACCACAGATAGACACACACGCACACACACAATAGCACAAGAAGAAGAGGAAGAAGAAGAAGCGAACGCTCTCGATGAGATAAACAGAAATGACGAAGGGGAGGAAAGAGTATAAAAAGAAATAAAAAGAGAGCGCCATTTGGGAGAATTGACTGCGAAAGAAAGAAGAATCAAAAAAAGTACAGGTTCCCACCACAGTTTATCCTCTCAACAATTAAAAGTTCAAACGATTCTTGCCAAAAACTTTCAAAAACGGCAATCGAAAACGAACAGGACCTAGAAGAAATAAACAAATTACTCGTTGACAGAACCAATCAACAAAAAACTACTTTTACAAGCGTGCTTGTCGTAAAGAAATGTTATTCAAATCAACTTTACAAGCTCCCTCCTTATCGGCAAGCCAATGTTAACTGTTGCATAGATGCGCAAAAGTAATCGATACTGAGTCTCTTAACAGCTAACAGAGCGGTTGTGAATGGCGGAGGTTTAGCTTAGTTAAGTTAGTTTAGATTAGGGTAAAATAACTAGAATTTTCAAAAGGTTCTGAAACCATCTATGCATACATGTTTACATAATTATCATTATCATTTACACATGCACTTATTTATACAGGGTGAGTTAAAAGTCTGTTACCCCCCCTCTTATCTTGGATAGCAATGTAGTTACGCAAATTCCAACACAGGAAATAAATAGGAACTTGAGGGTGCTCTATCTGATGGATTCATCATCTCAAATATGCAAATTAGGACACGTCCAAATTCTATCTCGAAAACCGTAAGAGATACACGAAAAATTCCAATTGCACACTTGTTCAACAGCAAATTCCAAACAAAACAAAAAAAAAAGTTCACCAACATCCGATGGGCGGATCACCCACAACCCTCCATGCAAGCTCTGCATCAGGACAACTGGCTCTTGTACTGTTTGTTGCTTAGAAACAGTCATCCGATACAAAGTAAGTCTTTCCATCAATCCAGGTAGTGTTCAATGTGATGACCACTTGCACCAAAGCATTTCAACGATGCCATTACATCAACAAACGTGGCCGGTGTTATTGCCCAGCATGCTTCCTGAATACGTTGTTGCAGATCCTCTTGCGAGGTGGGCTGTGTACTGTGCCATCCTGTTTTTGGTCTGATTTTTCCTCAATTTAAACATGCCTTTTAATATCAATAGCACAGGAAACTGGTGACTTTATGGTAAATTGTGGAACTTTCCAGAACCTGATGAGCATGGTGCATAAAATAATTTGCATGCTTGCCAAATGGTATTCAGAAGAAGGAGGAAAAAAAAAATCGGTGGTTACTTCAGAGCACTTGTTTCCTCCTATGGCCAATCATCCCTTGCCTCAATCTCGACATGAATCAAGGTTTTAATGTTGCAGAGCTTGCAATGAGGATTGTGGTGAACTTTTTTTTGTTTTGTTTGGAATTTACTGCTGAACAAATGTGCAATTGGAAATTTGTTGTGTATCTCTTAGGGTTTTCGAGATAGAATTTGGATGTGTCCTAATTTGCATATTTCCTCTCATGTTCCTATTATTCCCTATATTGGAATTTGCGTAACTACATTGGTATCCAAGATAGGAAGGGGTAGCAGACTTTTGACTCACCCTGTATACATACATCAACAGTTTGGGCGCTCAAAATTCATCTGCCAAACATAACTACACTTCTATTTTAATTCATGGATATCCTTAAAGCACATTCGCCAAACTTTACTCTTAAAATAGGCCAACGCGGTCCGAAGCTGTGAAACAATAACAGAGACCACCTGTCAACTGTATAGGCCAACGCCAACCTGTCCGCAATGTATAGGAAATCGCGGGTTCGAATCCAAGCGAAGACGACGTAACTTTTTCTCTCGTTTTTATAATTTTTTAAGTACTCTTAACACCTGATATCACCTTATATGATATTTTCCTTCTAAGTAAATCACACTTTGCGTTTTTTTATATCAAATTTCCTTCTAAACTTGCATAGCCAAGCTCTTGAATTAATCGAATTGAAACGTTCAAGTTGAATTTATTATAATTTTCTGTGATATAAAGAACCTCAACTTGAAACTAAAATTAAAAGTATTTTTTTACACTCTTATCAAAATAACTCAATTCAAATTTTAATTTGAATAACTTCTTTATCAAATTTTAGCACGTTATTTAAATTTTAAAATTTGAATTGAATTACTTTGATAATACAGGGTGGTCATAAATTATTAAGCACATTTTGACAGTGAATATTTTATTAACCAAGAAATGTACACACTTCTTGTGAACATCATTGAAAAGTACAACTCAAACAGTTTTTTTTCCGTAATATTCCGAAGTTACAGCACTTCCACATGTGCTCCTGCAGTGACTCGCAGAATATCCATTCGATATTCTATTTCACGCCATGTATTCCGCAGCATTTCAGGTGTCACTGTTGCAATGACGGCCACAATCCTTTCCTTCAATTCATCAAGATCACGCACTTTGCTGGAGTACACGCGGTCCTTTATGGAATCCTTTCCAGGAGCAGGTTTTCCATATTCCAAGCGGAATTGCCGTTGAACTGCCATCACGGATTTCTGCTCATGAAACCAAAGAACGCACATTGCTTTCTGCTGCACGGTCGCCATTTTCACGTTTTGTGTTCCTACGCCAAACAGTGCTGCCGCCTGGTGGTGATAGTGACACCTGACAAACTGTTTGAGTTGTACTTTTCAATGATGTTCACAAGAAGTGTCTACATTTCTTGGTTAATAAAATATTCACTGTCAAAATGTGCTTAATAATTTATGACCACCCTGTATTGTAAAAAAAAAATAAAAAAATAAAAAAAAGAGAGAGAGAGAGTTTTATAAAATCAAAATTTAATTTAGTATAAAAATGCAATTAAATTGTAATTTCCTTGTTCTTTTGTGTTGAGGTTCTTTAAATGTCATACAGTGAGCTAAAAAATTATCCGTACACCTTGACTTTATGAAACGTCTTTATATATGTATGTTTGTCCACGTATTTCTCAGAAACTAGAAATCCAATTGCAATAATTCTTTTTTTATTGGATTAACTGTCCTTCAACTTACGGAACAGTCCAAGTTTCATTAAAATCGGTTCAGTAGTTTTCAAGATATGGACTGATATAGCAAGGCGATAGTGAAAGTTTCATCAAAGTCGTTTACTTTTATCCTCTATTTAATCTTCTTTGAATTCTGTTAAAAACGGTGCTACACAGGAGTGTTTCTGAATTCGGTGCGCAAACTTCACAGGATGGCAGGTGATAACACATGGAACATTTTTTAACCGAAGAACGCATACTCCAAAGTTCACCATTAAATCGCTACAGGGAAAAAACGAACACGTCTATCTCGTCCTGTTTCATGCCTATTGGCGGTGTACACGTTGAAATATTCTAATGTTTAGTTACCACCGGTTGGGGTACCATTCATGGTATAATCTACGACCAAATGTGGCATCCCCATCGGCAACTCCATACACAAAATGTATGCCTGCAAATTCTTCATCGGCGCATGCTGCTATCAAGTATACTAGTTTCCAGGAGTAAACAACTATTCCACAGGTTCAAGGGGTCAACGATTAACTAAAATCATACAAAAATATCATCAAGGTCGAATTTGCATGCATAATTCAACTGTTAATGGGTTGATTATTTCTAATATTTGCCCTGTAGCACTTTAATGGTGAACTTTGGACCATCCATTCTTTGGTAAAACACCCTGTGAAGTTTGTGCACAGTGTTCCAAAACACCCTGTATCATCTAATGGGGGGATTCATCAACGCTCACTACACAACGAAAGCCTAACAAGGTCTAATTTCAATTTCGAGTGATCTAGCTAGCCATCATGATACTCCTAAACATAACTCAGTAACGAGCGACTTTAGGACATAAGAATATTTTTTCTTTATTTTCAGGCATAAGACTACGTATAGCCAACCTACTAATTCTCAGTACACATAATAAAGTGCCTTAAAGTTACACAGTTACTTTAAGGACACCCTGTACCACATCTTCTAGATACGAGATGCGTCACATCTGTTTTATTTAATTTTATTTATTTCATTGCTGTCTGTCTTGTTTAAGTATTAAAAAAAAAGGAAAAATATTTAAAGGGTAATGCTGTTGAATGACTTTTTGATGACATTCTTAACACGCTTTGGTGAGCTCCGACGATAATGGCTTGGGATTGTGGCGATATTAACTTTAATTTCGCGCCTAATCCTCTTACATTTACTTGCTCTTGTCACATCATGGGAGAGAATGAACACAGATATTAAAATGTCACGGATTGGGCTATTATTATTATTATTATTATTATTATCATTGTTTGGAGAAACCAAACTCGGACCAAGTCCGGAAGCCAATCCCAGAGGCGGACCCAAAAGAGGGCCAAAGCCCAAGGGACTCAAATGCGAGGGAGGGAAAGTTATCCACTCGTGGGAGTATTGATGTTTGAGTGTAGGAATTTCCTTACTATGTGACATGTGTTTAGAATTGTGGCTTTCTGTAAGGTTTTGTATAAGTGTGGGTTTAAATTTAGTGTTGACAGGCTTTTGTGTAGCGAGTGTGGAATAATCCCAGTGGCGGAAAGAATGATAGGAACAATGTGTACTCTGTTAACTCCCCAAAGGCGTTTTATTTCGTGTGCAAGATCCGTATATTTAGTGATTTTGTCAGTGTATGTCTTTTGTAAATTGTGTGTATTGGGGATGGAAATATCAATTATGTAAGTCACTTTGTTTATTATTATTATTATTATTATTATTATTATTATTATTATTATTACTACTATTATTATTATTATCCAAGAGCTCAGCAAGATTTGCACATGATTGTATGTATGATGCCTCAATGCATTTTCACTGTTATTCACCACACCTATCCAAGTGATCGGAGGGGGTACAGAGAAAGAAAAAAAGATCTATGAACAGATTTAATATCTTATAAATGGCCTAATGACTGGAACAAAATACTCGTGCCCAGCATAGGAGCAAGCTTTTTTTTAGAAAAGGGAGGGAGGGAGGGAGGGTGGTAGCTAATAAAAAGCGCCACCACTTGGCAGAAGAGATATAAATCATGGCGTGCGCCTTTTTGTTACGACTTGATAATCGTTGAGAGGGATTTTCGTGCATGACGTACGGGGTCCTGAGAAGGACCCAAGAGTGATCAAAAAAGAAAATAACTCCGCCGCCATCACAATCCAATAGCCACTCATCCCATCCTTCCTCAGGCTTATGATGTCATCCGTCGTCAAAGAAAATCGGCAAGACACCGACGCAGCTCCGCTCGTCCGTCCTCAAAATTTTAAAAAGAAAAAAGAAAACAATTGCAGTTCCTTAAACAAAAAAAAAGTTTCAATTCAGCAAATCTCTCTTAGCACACACACTCATCCAAATATTAAAAATTTCAAATTAACTTTCGGAAAATTCAACTGCTTCATGAAGAGCGCAAGTCTCAACTGAACTCATTGTAAAGGAAGTATTGTAATCGCGTTTTCAGATTTCAACAGAAATATACATTTTGAACATCCCTGAATCCATTTTGACTGTTTCGGCGTGACGTCTGTACGCGTGTGTGTATCTCGCATTTCTCAAAAACGGTTTGGCGTAGAATGTTCAAATTTTGGTTTTAGGACTGTTGTAACAGGTAGTTGTGCACCTCGCATTTTGATTGCAATCGGCTGGGCCAAACATGTGTTTTTGTGGTTTCCCCAACTGAGTTCCTTTCCCCAACTAATTGCGTGGAGCAATTTGTGACGTCAGAGATTAAAGAACTCTATTTGAAGAAGGCTGTCAAAATTTGTTTCAACATTTGGAGTTTTTAGACAACAAAGAGAGAGACGGAAATTCGTGTAACAAGAATAACAAGAAATTTTTCTCAAAAAAAAACAAAAACATTCAATAAAGTTTCGTACAAAGAAGTCCCGTAGTGTCCACAACAGATTTTTGTTTCTGAAATCTGAAAGTGAAACTTCAAATGACCAACATGCAACGCGCGAATGACCAAAAATGGCGGAATGCGTATACCAGAGAACCTTAATCCTAACGAGATGCGACAACAAGCAAAATTCCCATAGGAAACTTGATATGGCAAAAATACCCGTGCCGCCATCTCGTAAAACGCTCAAATGACAAGAGAGCATTCGCAAGTATCGTCATCTTGTAACTAACCATGGCCGACTAACAATACTTCTTTTATTTATTAAATAGAAATAAACTCTTTTGGATTTCTTTCTTAATTTCTTTAATTTTTGATTTAATTTAAATAATATTCCGCATGTAAGGGGCATGTCGTATTTTAAACATCGAAATATTTAAAAATCTCTGCCTAGTCGCCGTTGCCGTCTGCTTTCCGTGCTCTGAAGACGTTTTGATCACGTCAGATATCATCAAGACCTACAGCGCCATCTGGCAACACCCTCGCAACTAACCTGCGCAGAAGAAAGCTGCGCGAACCATTTCGCATATACGGATTGTCGCATCTCATTAGGATTAAGGATCTCTGGCGTATACCTTCTAAACAGTGTCTTAGTTTCCCCTCTAAGAAGAAACGATTAACTCTGACGTCACAAACTGCTCCACGCAATCAAACCTCCATAGACATGAAAGGAAGTTTGTTGGGGAAACCACAAATACACATGTTCGGCCCAGCCAGTTGCAATCAAAATGGGAGGTGCACAACTACATGTTATAACAGTCCTAAAAACGAAATTTCAACATTCTAGGGTTAATCATTTTTGAGAAATGCGAGATACATACGCACACTCACGTACATACGTCACGCCGAAACACGTCAAAATGGATTCAGGGATAGTCAAAATGTATATTTCCGTTGAAATCTGAAAACCGAAATTTTTCACGATTACAATACTTCCTTGCATGAACTAAATATTCCAATGAGTTCAATTTCAAGTCCATAACTTGTAAAAAATAAAACGAATAAAACTGAAACCTCGTTTCCTTGACGACTTAAGACTGCACAGCACATGCAATAAAAACCGTCACGTAAAAGAGAAAAAAAAAAAAAAAGAAAGAAAGAAAGAAAAGTAATAAGCTCCCCTCTAATTCATGATTATGTTGATCAATTATTTTTCCAAATAAAAATTTCAGAAAATAAAATTTAAAAAAAAAAGAAGAGATGGAGGCAAAACTCTTTCATTTTCTCGTTTCGTTTTTCAGCCCCCTGGGAAGATAGACGAGGAGGTGCGGGTCTATTGATCCGGTCGTCTTCGGTCGCCACGGCAACGGAAGGTTGCGATCAACATGTGACACACCGAATTGTAGTCTGGATCAAATTCTCATCAAAATGCTTTCACTCTAATCGCGGGCCCCAACAGATTAAATACACCTTAAACTCGAGCAAACATTAGAAGAGATGGCGAGGCACTTCCAATGAATTACGTTGGCGACATTTGCAAGATTGCTTTCGTTCTCTCTCTCTCTCTCTCTCTCTCTCCTTCTGCCATCACATACCCCTACCATCCAAAAAAATGCTGCTACTACTACTACGAAATGCTTTAGAAGAATAACCCCCACCACTCTCTCACTCCGCAAATGCCAGCTTCCTTCCGTACTCAGAATCGAACAAGAAGAAGAAAAGAAGAGAGAGAGAGGCAAAAGCAGGCAAAGCCAGTCAAGCGTTGCACTCAACACCCGCCGTAGATTGCGTTCGGCACGAGGCAGATTAATGGTCCCGATAACTCAACCCCCACCTCCTTACCCCCCCCATTACCAACCCACTCTTCTCTCTGTTTAAATGAAATTCTTGAATGAACGAGCATTCCAAAAACTTCGCTTTTGCCCGGTGGTTCCATTCCTGCATGACGTCACGCCAATTGGAATGGTGTTAGACGGTACCAACCAATCGAAATCTTACCCCTCCACCACCGCCGCCGCCGCCATCCCATCCGCTCGATTTTTTTCGCTCCATAGAATCCCGGCAGCAGAAATTTTCAAAGGTAAATTCTTCTTTTCCTTTTTTTAAAACTTTTTCTTTCTTTCACTGTGACTTCCGTACCCCCGAAAAACATCTCCTCTCATCCTCAACCCCCGCCGCTTCTCTTAATTTACCGCCTGCCAAAAAACCTTTCGACACTCAAAAAAAATATTTTAGTAAAAAGAAAGACGGAAAAAAAAGAGAATCCTATTCCATGAGGCTTAAAATTTAATGCATTTAAAGATTAAATAAAATTTTCTAATTTTTTTAGTTATTTCTTCGGCTCTCTACCCCATACCCCATCGTCGTGGCCTAATGTAGCGCTAACCACGAGGACATGAAGTCATGTACAAAAAAAAAGTATACATCGATTCAAATATAACTTTACAACTTCCAAAATCAAATAGAAATCTGGTGCCGCTCAAAATGGCTATTTTCTGGTGCCACGACCAGGATCTGGTGCGGAATGTGCTCGATGTTTTGCTATCATGAAACGAACTCAAAAACATACATTAAAGATCCTCCAAATAGGCCTAATATTTACTCTTGCCACCAAATCTTTGAAACTGGTTGTTCAGTACAACACGCAAAACCAGCGAGTTTCTAATACCGCTGTAGAACCAATCAGACAGCGCTATGCCCATAGACCTATCGGAGACTGGCATACCGTAACCAACCATTTGGCATGTACTATGTCAATGTTAACATCTAAAAAGAAGTAAACTTACAATGGTACAAGCAATTTTCTGCTGAAATGTTGGACCGAATAGGATATAATGTGACAGACCTTATGGAACATCATCTTTAGCCGATGAGTAACCCAATCACATCAGTGGCCAGGCAAACACCCACAACTGTAGAATCTGCGGAAAGAAAGTCCACATGAAACTTTCGAGCATGTCCGTGATACGCCAAAACCAAATGTTTTTGTAATCTAAAATGAATAGCCAGCACCTTTGTAGTACATGGTGAGCGGACGATGCTCGCTAGAAGGTTCTTGAGTATCTGTAGCAATGGCAAGCTACTATCGCTACACGTCAGAATACCTACTCGGACTATTCTACATATAATTTACGGTATCATGATGCACCCAAAAAGTGTGTGTGTGTGTGTGTGTGTGTGTGTGTGTGTGTGTGTGTGTGT
>JAHWFO010050193.1:917508-944641 GCA_023313115.1 Rhysida immarginata
GTGTGTGTGTGTGTGTGTGTGTGTGTGTGTGTGTGTGTGTGTGTGTCATTATTGCCGAAAAGATCTCCACTTCTTGCTGACAATTCTACTACAGTTGGCTAAGCTGCTGAGTTTGGTGCTGCTGAGATCTTGTAAGAGAAGATGTTGATATGACGCATTGCTTTTCATAAATGCTTTTGTGAGACATGGTCAGTAAGATCCTCATTCCACAGTTAGACGAGAATGACCAAGATGGTCACCTTCTAGCAAGACGGGGCATCGAAATCTCCTCGACAACTGATATCCAAGACCGTGGATTGATGTGTAGGAGCAATTGTATGGTTCTTATGGGGTGATTCCATTAAAAATCAACTCTTTGCTGAGCTGACAAATCGAACTGACACCACAGTTCCAGAGGTGGCGTCAGCAATATTTGTGTGAAGGTCCCATATGGGGAAGGCTCCAATGGTAGAAGCTATTACATAGTATTGAAGAGGACCCATATTTCATCATTCGCATGTAATGATTCACACTGGCCTCTCTGTGATGACGTTGCACAAGAAGAAGCCCTTACCTATTCTATACGTTATCTGACTTAATTCCTCTTATCAGTATCTAATGGAAATAAAGAAGGGGGGTTCCATGAGCTCTCTGGTCAAATTTGACGTTTCCGAGTATCTCATTATCGTAATATAATCGCTAACGTAACCACTAATCCTCGCTTTTACCACCTGTTGAGGAACCTATTAGTAAATATTTTTTCAAATAATCCCAGCCTCGTGAATGGAACAACTAGCACCAAAGAAATTAAACCCCATTGCCTCCGTTTTTGCAGCGTCACAGAAGTGGTGGGTGTGCGTCCACCAAAATGGCGATCGACAAATTCATGGGCGCTCACAGGCCAACAGTCATCACACAAGGCGAGAGAGCGAACCCCCAATAAATTTGTCGATCAACAATCCATTTGTGCTCGCTCTTTCTCTCACACACACACCCACTCCGGTTACTATGACTAGGCAAAAAAAAGAGAAAGAAATTCTCCTAAAAAAAAGTCTGAGGACTTTCCCGCCAAAAAAATGTGAGAAAGCATTAATGGAAACGACTTCATAAATGAAGAGTTACGTAAATTTTAATATTTTATTGGACCCATTTGGCCCGAATTACAGCATAGAGTGACTAAAGTTCCAGCAGTGTGCTGGCGAAACCAATACAGCACCGAACGAAGAGACTGCTTCCTCTGTGCCTTTCCACTCTTTCTCAATAGTCTGCTAACCCTCCATTATCTCCAGTTACTGCTCATTTCAAGAAAAGCTTGAAGCACTTGTAAGTCAATGGAAGAGGATCTTGGATTCGTTGGAAAAGGATCTTGGAAAAGGATTTGTTGGAAAAGGATCTTGCTGTTGGACATATCGACCAAACATCAAGATCTGTTACTGAACCAACCCGAGCTATGAACAGTAGCAATACAGGAAGGACTTGGTCAGCAACAATGCTCAGGTAGTTCCACACCCAGACACCACCATAAGAACCTTGAGCTGTCTCAATGAGGCATGCTGGAACGATTTCTTCATGGGTTTCCTAATCTAACCCAATCCTCTGCTTGCCTTCGGTACATCCTACTTCCAAACGTCACGGGTGTGGTCACCTTCCACGAATCCCTGCAGACGAGCGTTCCTGTACTTACCAGAAAAATCAAGACATTTCGCATAGGGACCTGCCTAACTTCCCGGAGCATGGTCGCTGCCAATCAAATATGGTTTCAGGAAGAGCTTTGGTTTAAGCAATGATTTTAACCAAAGCTCTTCCCGAAACCATACTTGCTTGGCAAGGACCATGCGAAAGTTCTTGATCTCTGGAAGCACAGGAAAGTTCCTGTACAGTGGATGCAGGAACCATTTCGATATCAGACTATTTTGCATAAAAAACGGATTAACAGGAAGGTTTCTAAATCGTTATCCTGCATGTGCGTACAGGATGATCGAAACAGGAACCAGAACTCAATCCAAAGAATCCGAAAAAGAAAGACTCTGAAAAACCGGCATACTCCATAATCCGGAAATTTTGCCAATCAAGAGTTTTCCCGTGGATTTCACCATATTTATTAGGCCTCCTTTCCATCTTCGGCAGTCACTGATTACAATACAAAACTGCAAGACAGAATAATGGCGCGAAAATAATAATATCATGCTGTAGGAGTGGCTCAAAGAAATTGGCTGCCACCTTGCAGGCAAAAGTGTTAAGAGAGACATCAACCCTTCTAAACATGTCCAAGTCATCCGTTCGAAACGTCATCCGGGCCTGGAAAGAAAAGGGTAAGACAAGTGTTTAACCCAGGACCGGAAGACCCAAGATTACGTGGGCCAGAGACCAAAGGGCACTTCGCAGTGTTTGCAAACCGTAAAACACAAGAGTCCACTGAGACAACTGTAAGCATCAGGACTCTTTGCAGGGAACTGCATACACTGGATTTTCGTGGCAGAGCTGCGGCTTACACTACCCACATCAACACTGAGGAGATGGCAATTGTGCAAAACGAGACGTCGCTGGATTCTAGAGCAATGGCGTATGGTTGAATGGAGTGATGAGTAACGATACGCCATCTGGTAAGTTGTATAGTGCCCACGGTAAAGTCTGGCGGAGATTCAGTTTCGTGGTTTGGTCTGGGTCCAATCGTTTCAGTAGCTGCTCATCTGAACGCAGAGCGCTATGAAGACATCCTGGACAATGCCGTACTCCCTGATCTCTGGCAGAACTTTGGAAATGGCCCTTTTCTCTTTCAACACGATAACGCATCTCGCCACAAAACAAGGTTTGATGAAAAGGGGGTGCAAGAACTTGATTGGTCTGCACAGAGCCCAAGATCTCTATCCCAGTGCCCGAAATCTGTGACTGAACTGTCGAAGCCACTTTTGGCCGAATGGCAAAAAAATTCATGTGGAAACGCGTCAAAAACTTGTCCGGCAGAATAGGGGCTGTGACAGCAGCAAAAGATGGACCAACTAGATACTAACACATGCATTTTACTAAGTGTTTCCATTAAATTGGTCGTGTCCCATGACATTTGGCAATGCAGTGCACCATTCCTTCAGCAGATTCCTAATGCTCTACCTAACAGGACAATGCCTACCCGCATATGGCAACCCATTTCACAATAACCTCACTTTTCACAAAATATTGCTCTGAAATTGTAAGCACTTATGTACTTGGATGCACTATATCGCGTTTCTTTTTTATCAGGCAGAACACTTTCTTGGAACTCTGTAAAAATGAGCAGTTAAAAAAGATAATGGAGAGTAAGCAGACTATTGAGAAACACTGGAAAGGCGGCAGAGGAAGCATTCCCTTTGCTCGGCGCTGTACTGGTTTCGCTGCAACTAAGCAAATGGTTTATTACAGACTGAAAAGCTACATCAGGAAATTTGTAGTCATATACCTTTCCTCCAGTGCATTCCTGACGCTGTGTACTAAACAGGACAATGCCTACCCGCATGTTGCAACCCATTTCACAATAATCTCGCTTTTCACAAAGTATTGATGTATTATAACGCGCTCTTTTTTTTTTTTTTTTTTTTTTTCTTACCAGGCGGAGCATTTTCTTGGAACTCTTTAAAAATGAGCAGTGAAAGGAGATAATGGAGAGTTAGCAGTTAGCAGACTATTGAGAAACAGTGGAAAGGCAGCAGAGGAGGTATTCCCTTTGCTCCAACTGTATTGGTTCTGCTGCAACTAAGCAAGTGGTGAGCGACCCTATGAAGGGATTAAATTAAGCTGTTCGTACACTCGTACCATGTCATAAAAATTCGTACACAGTACGAAAAAACAGTCTTTAAACTGTCTAAAAGGATAACTCCTCATCCAAAACGATTTCTCAGGTAAAAAACAAACAAAAAACTCCTTTTTAAAAAGCCGATCAAACAGAAGCCCCTATCTCCAAAACACGATCGCCGCGATAATTATTTCCAATTAATGCTAATTATCCGATTGCCACCTCTTTTTTCCTTTCGCCAGGTTTGCTTTTAATAAATCCGCCTTGATCTCGTCTGTCACGAACCATTTGCCTTGCATGGGGCTCCGCTGCTGACTCTTCAACGCCAAAGATGACGACGCATTTTGACTCGCCATTCATCCCCATTGTGGCGGTGGCGGCAGCGGCGGCTCCTTATTCCAAACTCCCTACCCCACCAAAAGAGACTCCTTTTTTTCCTCCTTTTCTTTTTTGGCCTCTTTTTATTTAAGTAAAAAAAAAATCTCCATTATTCTTTCAAGAAATAGAAGAAGAAACTAAAGAGAAGATGCGGTTGCGCCGGGACTCCCTCCCCATGGGAGAGGTTAAAACAAATACTGGGCGCACGATCTTTGATCATTGGGCAAAAGAAGTGAGCAGCAGCAGCAGCAGAAGCAATAGGAGGAGAAAAGGTTCATGATGACGGTGCACAATGGACGCAACTCCACCTCCTCTCTTCACTCGAGAAACAAGGAAGAAGAAGAAGCCAAGTGCGCCACCATCCATTGAGTCTTTCTTCCCCTATAGTGATGCACTACGAGGTGAAAAAGACGGATGCCTTAATGAATGCACTCGACCAGTGGGTGGTTTGCGCTCTAAAAAGGCGCTGATTCTACTGCTCCTCTTCCTCCTCTTCTTCTCTCCTCGTCATGGTGGCAATCGACGGCAAACAACCGCCACGGTCACTCAGAGGACAGGAGAGCCACGGACAACTGCGCAAGCGCACGCACCCTCCGTCGAAAAAAGACGAACACAAAAAAATAAAAACAAAAAAAGAAACGAACCACCTTCGTCAAAACAAAATCACAAATCAAATATTTTTTCTACTACCTATTCACGAACCCACCTTAAAACGAACCCCTCTTCTAAATTAAAAACAAATGAAATTTATAATGTATAAGAGTCTTACATTGCAGAAGAGTCATAAATTGAAAAGTTAAGCAAAGTCTAATAAACTACCTTGCCAACACATCCCAAAGATGCTCGATGGGGTTGAGAATAAAGCTCTGTGAAGGCCAGTCAAGTTCTTGCCCCCCCCCCCCCCCCTCCGACTACCCTCGTTTTCTGGTAAGATGCGTTATCGCGTATAAAAAGAAAAGGGCCATTTCCAAAGTGCTGGGAGCGCGGCGTTCAGGTGAGCAGCCACAGAAACCATTGGACAAGACCAAACTTCGAAAAGCACTTCCACACCATCCAGTGGGCACTACACAGCTTGCCAGATCCAATTCCCAGATGGTGTATCGTGCCTCGTCACTCCATTCAATCACCCAACATCGCTCCAGAGCCTAGTGACGTCTCTCTCTTTGCACCAATTCATGAGGTGCGTGGGACGCAGCTCTGCTCTGAAAACCCACTGAATGGACTTCCATGCGAACAGTCCAGTTGTCCCAGTGGACTCTGAAGGATCTTGTCAGTCCATCGACCGATGTTTTAACTGTTTGCAGTGACCACCCTGCGAAACGCCCTTTGGTCTCCGGCCGACATAATCTTGGGTCTTCCGGTCCTGGGTTTAACACATGTCATATCCTTATCGTTCCACGATGATCTGGGCATGTTTAACAGGGTTGACATCTGTCTAATACTTCTGCCTGCAAGGTGGCACCCAACAATTGTATCCTTCTCCAGCAAATGACGTCGTGGAATGAAGCCAGCTGTCCTCAAACGCGCTTATCAGTAACCCTCAATTACACACAAATTCGTTTTGTTGAATAAACACGAACTACGGTGTGTTGAATACACATGCAAGCGATTGTGTTATTTCCGACATAATCTCTCAAACACTGATCCCAGAAAATGACAACGTTACTTTAAAATAGGACTCAACCATATATAGCAGGCGGTTCCTTATCCACGTAGAATACAGATCATCAACCCCTCTGTTTACCCCATAGACACAGTCTCTCAACAACACAATTCAATTTTTCGTTATTCCTGATGACACTCTCTGGACGGACCTTCACACTACACCAAAAGTTGTAACAGACTATTAAAAAAAAACAAGATTAATATCATGCCATGGTCTCCAGAGTCTCCTGACCTCAACCCAATTGAGCATCTTTAGTCACACAAGGAAAACGGACAACCTTCATCCAAAAAAACAGTATATACAAGATGTGGTACTTGGGATCTCCTTGGAATTCATAGTTCTTATAGAAACTATCATTTACTTGAAAAAATCTTTAAAAATGAGCACTAACTGGAGATAATGGAGAATTAGCAGGCCATAGAGAAACAAGTGGAAAGGCGACAGAGAAAGCAGTAATTTCTCTCTCATTTCATTACCCCCCAGTCTCCAGTCTCCAGTTTCAAAAGCAGTAAGTGGAATGGCAAAAGACTCCATCCGATATCACTAAAAAACTAATCAGGTGTGCTGCTGTAATTAGTACCAAAAGTGGGTCCATCAAAGTACTCACACGATTCGAATTGATTACATTTGAATTCTTCAAGCATACGAATATTAGTGTAGTGCTAATTTCATTCTTTTATTGAAAAGTACATAATACCAAAACACAACACCACAAAACAAAAAATCTGCGAATTTTATTTTTCATTATTGCCGAGGTCTGTGAAAGCGAGTGTGATCTCTCCAGTTGCCATTCCCTCGGTAAAAGAGAACGCACAATTTCCTCTCCATATCTCCAAATGGATCAATAACTGGAGAGAGAGAGCGAGAGGACTAGCCACTGCTCCCTCCAAACACCTGGTCACCATGACAACAAATCTGTTGATTTTCCAGGGACTAAGAAGAAGACGAGGAGGAGCAACTGGAGACGGGGGTAAAGAAATGAGAAAGCCTCCACATAACACTGAAAAAAGAAAGAGAAAAAATATTCAGTCCACCATCCAAACAATAAATTCTCCAGCGGCCTTCACATCCATTCGGAAGAGCCAATACCGGAAAGTCTTTCATCACCACCAGCCAAGTATGCATTATATAATTGAAATAAAATTCTCGCTTTGGTTGCTCTATATACGGTATATACACTTATTTGTGTTCATTTGTATGAGAATAGCACGTATATTCATGAACATATAAAGGTTTCTTCAAGTTGTTTGTTTCTAACATGCAGGATTTTCAAACCCATGCAATGCCATTTTCAGGGAACTTGCCAACACCCTGCAATCAACAATGTAAAAATATACACGGCTTTGCAATGAAATTGCCCCACCCACAAGGAGTTATCCGAATGAGCCAAAAGTAGGTATACATCTGAACACACCTTTATTACGTTATGGAGCCAAGACGGGTGTCCCAACGGAAAGCGGCATCAGTAGGTTGTGGCGATGCATTGTTCCAGCCGCAGGTGTATGTGATCATACAGGTGGCGAATATCATCTTGGGGTACGTCTGCCCAGGCCTGGTGAACCTGCTGTGTCAGTTCATGGACATTGCGGAGTGATCGTAAACCACGTCCCACCATGTCCCACACGTGCTCAATTGGCGATAGGTCTGGCGTTATCCTGCTGAAAGACTGCGCCGGGTATGGTGTGCAGAAAGGGCAGTAATACGGGCTGCAAAATCTCTGTAACGTACCGTGCTGCTGTCAGGGTGCCTTGGATGGTGACTAAAGGCGTTCTGGTATCGCAGCCGATGGCACCCCAGACCATGATCCCGGGTGTTGGTCCACGATGGCGATACCGGATGCGTTGTTCATTGGCAGAGGAATGATCCTGTTTTTCCTGTCGTCACGAGAGGCATTCAAACACTTTGGCTGCGAGATACTCCATGACGGCACATTCAGCGTAGTTGCCTTTCCTCAAAAATCTGTGAACACAGCCCACTGGAGACTGGCTCTGCTGGACCTAGTCTTGCTCTTGCCTTTCACTTTACCGCCTTTTCCACGTCTAGACATTATTCTTTATTACAATACTTGGATAAACACGTTCGTCGGTTTGAAGCTTTTTCGCGCATGACTTCATATCAACAACTTGATACTGGTGTCCAGTTCAAAACTAATAATTTGGAGAAAACCCCTTATCCTTTTGTTTATTTTTGAGAGCAACTGCAATTCAACTCATTCCATCGGCGATATCTTTCTCAATTTTCACGCTATTTGCTTGGGCTTTTTCTAAGAGTAGATCTATACATTTGGCTAATAAAGTACGCAAAAGACATTTTAGTAACGTTTGCGCATGCGCAGTTAAACATTATTGAGTAAAAATGCTCATATTTCATCAAATATTTAATATTTTTATATTCTGATTGCAGGGTGTTGTCTATAATGTAGTTTGTCAGGTTTTACTGCCAATGGCATTGCATTGAGTTGAAAACAGTGCGATTTTTTTAAAGAAACCTTTATATCTCCATGAACTTACGTGCTATTCTCATACAAATGAACCCAGATAAGTAAAAGAACCCTCATAATCACATGCTACAGCTACAACGCATTTTAAGCATCATTTTATGCAGGTGATCCCAAACATTTTTTTTCTCGTTCGATTTGTTGCTTTCCCCTATTTGCCTTCGGCACAAAACCTTCGTTGATATATTTGAGAACTAACATGCTCTTTACACCCCTCAAGTTTCAGCATAATTCGTCAAATATTTACTAGATTTTCGACAAAACGTCGAAAATTGAAAGTGTCCAGTTTCAATTGAGCAGTCAGTGTATATACAGGGTGGATACAAAAATGAGCCACCCCACCCCCTTTATTTCGCAACCGAAGCAGATATGTCAATTTGATGAATCTAATGAATAGGAAGTTGTAGCTGACCTATCCCATGGTGCACTGTTCATCATCTCAAATGTGCAAATTAGGACACACTCAAACCCCTATCTTAAAACCCGTAACAGATACACGACAAAGTGCCAATTGAAGACTTGTTCAGCATGCAATTCCCAACAAAACAAAACCAAGAATCACATGTTGAATTTATCAGTTACCTCCCTATGCACTTCACAAAGACATTTGAATGTTCAACAGGCAAATCAAGAAATTACGATAATAATATTTACTTTCATGAGGAAAAAACAAATAAAAGGCATGTGTCAGCAGCATACAGAAGATAGAACAATTCCAGGATGGCAAGCTACACTCTTCCTGAAATGGTCAACATCATCTTCTGATTTGGATTGGCGGTGATCCGTTCATCGGATTTTGGAATTTTTTTTGTTTTGTTTTGTTGGGAATTCCAAGCAGAACAAATCTTCAATTGGAATGATTTTTCGTGTATCTGTTAACATTTTTAAGATAGGATTTGAATGTGTCCTAATTTGCATATTTGGGATGATGAAAAGTGCACCATGGGATACGTCTACCGCAATTTCCTATTCATTGGAGACAACAAAATTGACATATCTGTTTCGGTTACGAAAATAAAAAAAAAAAAAAGGGGGGCTCATTTTTGTATACACCCTGTATATACAGGGTGTCCAAAAAGTCTGGTAACATGGCAGATATCTCAAAGCTGCCAGGTAGGCGAGTTCTGATGAGTGTGGTTTCTAGGTATTAGGGGGGTGGGGAATTCATTGCCGCACTCGAATTTGACCTTTATCCCCAAATTTAAGGTCATCCATTTTTCAACTCGAAAACTATTAAAGATAGAGAAAAATTTCCAAATGCTACAATGTAGAGCAACGCCACATTAGTCTAAAAACAATTTGTAATCACACCCTTCCCCTTTCAAATGGGCAAGAAAGAGTCAATCAAGGTCAGGTTGAGCTGGCCAGGTTGGCTGAGGTTTCTAACACATGTGAATTGCAGTCAAGCAAACCGTTGGAAAGGGGAAGGGGAAGCACACTCTAGAGTGACTCTTTCTCAAAATCTTTCAAGGGGAAGGGTGTGATTAAAAATTGTTTTTAGACTAATGTGGTGTTGCTCTACAGAGTAGCAATTGGAAAATTTTCTGTATCTTTTAACAGTTTTCGAGTTAGCAAATAGATGACCTTAAATTTGGGGGTCAAGGTCAAATTTGAATGCGGCAATGAATTCCCACCCCCCGTATTACCTATAAACCACATTGATCAGATCTCGTCTACCAGGCAGCTTTGAGATATCTGCCATGGTACCATACTTTTTGGACACCCTTCACTCACATAAAGGACTGGAAATTCTAATCGTCGAAGCGCTTTTTTATCATGTCCTCCAAGAAGTGATCATTAGAGTTTGGGGAACAGGTACAAAACTCACAAAGGATCCAAATCTGGTGAATAAGGTGCTTGGTCGATGACATTCATTTAGTTTGTATAAAATCCAAACACTGTTCTTCCACAAATCTAGTCCTTTCTAAAAGCTTCGGGGCAAGAAATTTTTATGACAATAGAAACTTCGACTGACAAAACTAACAATCTGGTTAATAGATCCCACGTGATAATTACGCATAACGAATTGATGATATACCAGATTCTCTCACATAATCATTATCCAATCCCTAAAGCGGACCCTTGACGAGACGAAATAAAAGACTCTGGCTTACCTTTAACCTTTTCTATTTGAAAGCAGAAAAATATTTTCTTACCTAAAAATAAAAAAAAAAAATTAAAAAAATTACTAAAAGTCATTAACCGATCAATTCCTTAATCTTATTATGTCGTTAATATTAAAAATAGATAATAAAAACCAGAAGAGAATGCGTGGTGGTACCTCATTGTCAGAACGATGTTAAAAGCGCAAGCCAGATAAACATACCAGTACGTTACTTAAAAAGTCGACCGTTCCGTTACCAATTTTGTTTTCGAACTTTCTAATTCTGACTTCAGATTCGGATAGAGCACCAAAAAATGAATAAAAGTCATAATAGACACACACGTCCTATCTATTCCGGAACATGGCCAAAATGGTTGTTAAAGTTACATATTTTGGTTCAGCGACACCCTGAACGAAGGACAAAAATCTCGAATCCGGCTAGATAGGACATGAGTGCCTATTATAGCAACGCTCCATGTTTTACAAAGCATACTCAGGAATAATTGCAGAAAACCAAGTTGAATACGTGAACTGCCATGTTCCCGACAGGTGACGCTGTACGTACCGTACTGAAAATTTCATTCTTCGTTTCCGCCATCTATTGTGCTAGAAAGTTGCACATTTTAAGTAATGTGAATGAAATGACTGGACAGTATATAACCTATTTTTCGGACTGCGACTACAGTGTTCAGCGCCACCTGTCGGCAACATTTTGAAACTAAATCGTAACTAGATTTGAAACTTCTACATCAGATTCTTACGGCTTTCGAAATAACCATGCCACTTGTTTCATTCTTTTATCGATCTCCGTTTCCGAGATATTTATCTTAAAATCAGGGAGTCCTTTCTTGAACACCATGTATATAATTCACTCAACAATAATGGAAAAGAGGTGTTGTTCAAACAATCCTAATTCATTTTGCTATATGTCTTACATCTTGTAGTGAAAGAAAACGCAAAGCCAAAAAACCTAACCTCATTTCTGACAAAGGCGTACATCGAAATTAAGCTAGCCGATCAAGATGGGCCACGGGCTCTTCTTACTGTCTGCGGTATGAAATGTAAAACTGGGTAATAAAAAACTCATCATTTCAACTCTAATGCAATTCCTGAGCAATGTACAATTGTCGAACAAAATATGAGAACCGTTCATTCTTGATTTGTAAAAAATCCTAATGTGAATATGTCAATATGTGAATACAAAAACTTATAGCATACTTACCAACTTACGGGCAAAGAAATTCAAACATCTAGCCCAAAACGTACCAGAAACCAATTTTCATATTCCGGTATTTATACTCAAACAGAAAGGGGGTCATGTGAACACTCGATCTAGGGTGCATTTTTCTCACAAATCCAATATTGAAATCAGTTTTCAGATATCCCTATCCGTTTTCGAGTTATTGCGTGTTACATGCTATTAAAATACCTACCAATTTGTGCGCGATTTTTCAAAGACGTGTTTCATTAAACCAAATCCTGACGTTCGATCATAAACATATATGTGAACTGCAAACCAATACTTCCATCAACATACATCATACTTGCCAACTTAGGGACATTGAAATTAGTACATCTAGTCCAAAACGTACCAGAAACCAATTTTCATATTCTGGAATAATTTATTTTCAAACAAAAACAGGGTCAAGTGACCACTTGATCTGGGGTGCAATTTTCTCACAAATCTAATAACGAAATCAGTTTTCAGATATCCCAATCCGTTTTCGAATAATTGCTTATTATACGTTATTAAAATACCTGCCAATTTGTGCTAACAATTTTTCCGGAACCAACGTTTAATTAAACGAATCCGGAAACGGAAATAGGTCCTGAAGACCAGTGTATTTTATAATCCAATTTTTAAACTAATTAGAATACTAAAAGTCCAATATAACATAATGGGAACGAACTAATAATAATAATAATAATAATAATAAAAAGGTATCCCATGCATTATTCTTTTCTCTCTCGGTAATTTTCATTACTCTCTCCAACGCTCCTTCCTTCCACCCCCAACTCGCATCCCCGCCTCAGCCTTCCCACTCGTTGAAGTTGTTAATGAGCGACTCTGTCGTCTGTCATTTTCCTTTCAAATGAAGAGATTCCGGGGAAAAATTATGCAAAACGTATGCAGAAAAGAGAAGGAGAGGATAGAACAAAAAATTACAGAAACGGGAAGGGGGGTATGCGTGAGTGGAACGAGTTTAGTGCCACTCGTTCCAGCTCTACTTAAAAGATAATGAAAACCCAACAAAAAAGCAGAAAGAAAAATTTAACACTTTCACTAACAAAAAGGAGGCGGCAAAATCCCGCAACAAAAAACCAAGAAATTAATTGAAACGTTATTTATACAAATGAAATGAAATAATTATTTCAGGGGGAGTGTAATATTTAAATTTTCAAGAAATATAAAAAAAAAGAAAAAAAAGCGGAAATTCAAAACCAACACACAAAAAGTAGTGGAGGGTAGGCTCGATGCCTAACCTCATTCCACCTTCTCCAGTTTCCTTCATCTTTTTCCGTGTCTTCCCTAGAGTCGAAATCATTAGCCCCAATTCGCCAACGTCTTTGGCAGATAACCCACCCATCCACCTCCCACAAAACATCAAAAAGTCAAGTCATTTGCGATAAGGAATGGCTCCTACGAGGAGGTGGGAAGGGAATATTATTTATGAGTGGCTTCTTTTCTTATAAGCGTCATGTGACAAGACTAGCCTCGACCATACCCCCTTCCCAACTCCCGAGCCACCAAAAACACACCTCCAAACCCTTTACGCTATTAAAACATTCATAAAACGCCGCACCTCGAGCTCTCTTTTCTAAAATCGCTTCATTTAAATGGTAATAACCTCAACTCAATGAAAGAAAAAGGACCAAAAAACTAAACTCCATTTTCGAAGTCTATTCCCAAACTCTTCTTTCAAACTCCAGTTGCGAAGAAAAAAAAATCTTTAATCTTGTCGACGACGCCAACTTTTCAGTTTCTGGCGATCTGGATTCGAATTAGGGACCACGGATATCCATATCGTCGCCTCTACAAACTAGGATACCGTCGATCCAGGTCCTTTCCATGTATCCTAAAGATTGCTAAGTCAATGGAGATTTCTGTTTCTTTCACCAAATTCTCCTTTCGCATTCCAGTTACGAAGAAAAAAAAATCTTGTCAACAACGCCAGGTTTTCAGTTTCTGTTTGACTAGATTGGCTAGTGACACATTCAAAACACTGAAACATCTAGACAGACACAACGGCACTTTGAAATTGTTCACAAAGGTCTACAAAAACCATTTTGAAGTGCCATGTACCGGGTTTTGCAAAAGTTCTGTTAACACCTGCGGATGCGTCAATATCGGGGGGGGGGGCGGCAAGAAGCATCCACAGAGCAGGTGCTGTTGAAGAAGGCACACTCTATCCCAAACAAGTGTCACACTAACGACTGGCGACAGGTATACCTAACATTTTGAACTGCTGTCATACCGTAACACTATCAAGTGGCCATCTACAAATACAGAATCCTTGGTAAAAACATTTCTACTTCTGTGAACCATAATGCGCGTTACACAGGGTGTAAACGATTGTGAAAAAGCACTAAACCAATGAAAAAAACCTGTAAATCTCTGGTCTATCCTATTCAAAAGAAGCTGCCAGTTGGTTTACATATCATAAATCCATTAAACAATGCATTTCTACATATTCACCTAAAAACTACCCACAAAAATAACTGATTTACTTCATTTTAGTAATAATTTCATCATAAAAAAAATTTACGATTCCATCACGCAAGCACCAAAACTTTCATCAACGTCCGGCACTTCCAAGAGCTTCTAGCAGTGGCTCATATGCGGCCTCTAACTTCACTTTTCCTCGCATTAAAAGGAAAAAAAGGATAAAAAAGGAAGCACTAACTAAAAGATAAAGTAATAAATAAGCTCCTTAAGACAAGGCAGCTCGGTTTTTTTGTGCGCCTTCTTCTCGAGGAGCTCATCGTTCCCAAGGCAATTTCCGAGTCCGTTGTTAATTTCAAAGCCTCTCGATAACAGGCTCCCAAAAACCTATCCTTCGCAAATCCTCATGTAAAAAACTCAATCAAGAGAACCAAGAAAAACAAAGCAAGATAGAATACCAAAACTCATTCAAAATTGCTAAAAAAAATTTTCATCCCTCCCAGACCGTCTTTCTATCGACGATCATCCTGCCAACTTTCTACTTCAAGGCGCCCGACTCTCAAATTGGCAACAACAAAAGAAGGACTCGGGCTAGAGATTCGGTGGCATTCACCGCCACCTGATTGTGTTGTCACTCAACTCGGCAACTGGGCAAATATTGAATATTTACTGCTCGGGACTAGATAGAGCTCGCAAAAAGGTGGTGCGTATCAAACAGTTTGGGTCGTCAACCATAATAGTCCCCGCGGGAAGAGGGAAGATAGCAGCGACTAGGAACACATTTTTTCCAGTGGAGGCTGACTCACCATAGCAACCCATCGGGAGACTTCATTCCGGAGATACAAACTCAAAAGTGGCCCTATCGGGAAAGCAATCTTTTCATCAAGGCTTCCTCTTAAACACCGTCTGTGTCACTTCTTGTCAGTGGCCGCCGAAAAATTGGCGAAAAATAGAAAAGGAGGACATCAAAAAAAAATAAATAAATAAATAATTTAAAAAAAATGACTTCACTACAAATTCGGTCAATTTTACCAAAATAAAAAATAAAATTAAAATCTGTTATTGTATAAATTATACCTAAAGATTATAATTTACATCTTTGTCAGAAATTTCTTACATATGACATACAGCTATGCGTGTTTAAAAATCATTAATATTAACGGGGCTCGAAAAAACCGGTAGCCTGGTATATTATTAAACAAGAAATTAAGCCTCCCGAGGAAGGTATAGGAAAGTAGCGGAAGCTCTGAGTTCATCAATTTTTACCCCTTCATCTGCATTTTTAAACCCCCAATTTTTTTTAATCAAAAAATTAATTTTCTCGAACTTAGCATTTAAAAATATAAAACAACCCTATCTTCTTTCCTTTCTCGTCATTTTCGATCGAATGATATATCACATGCCATACGTTGCCGTAGTTCTAAAGAGCATGTGACTGTCACCCCCAAAACTACGACCTCACTGGGACATTTGGCCCAAACTTTATACTAAAGTAGATTTTGCGTAGAGGAATACGCATATCGAATTTCACTCCTTTACATATCTAAATACCATATATATATCACCTGGTCCCCCTCTAACTCCCACCCCCATAATATTGCGACCCCAGTAGGCCAATCAAAACCAAACTAAAGAGTGAAGGTACTCATGTCCATAGTAAGCTACATTCCAAATTTCAACTATTTACCTCAAAAAATGCAGAAATTATGAAGGGACGGACGGAAAATAAACACTAGCCACTTAATAAACGCTAGCAAACCAACTAAAATCAGAAAATGATTTTTATATTAAAACTAGAGATGGGCATACTATACACATCGTTTTTAATCGCAAGAGCAACTCCCCCACCAGAGGAGGCAAATGTTCTGTCCATGCGGAAAATAGTGTATCGCGAATCAAAAGCAATATCTGAGACGAACCAGGTTTTAAACAAAATAATAAACCATCCATCCATTATTAATAAATTCAAGTGCTGTCTGTCTGTCTGGCCCTTTTATAGAGTCGGTTCTTCTGAGAGATAAACCTAAATCACCTTTAACAAACTCTTTGGGCTTTATATTCATTACGAAATACAGATATGAACGGGATGGTTTGTTACTACAGACCACGGTGTAGAAAGACAGGTGGGTAAACTCCCTATTCCGTAATGCAGCATTGTTGGTCCCGTTAGTGAAATATTTCGAACGTTGGCTGCTAGTCGCCTCTACGGTCGCGAGGACGCGCTTTACGGGCAAACGCGGGCAAATCAATGGAAAACAATGGAAATCAATGGAGATCTAAAGTTCCTTTTAAAAGAAATTAAAACAAAAAGATTGCTTTTTAAAAAACATTTCAAAAGTTAGAGATTGGTTAAAGATGTTTAATTAACTGAAATATGTTTATAGTCACCGCAGTGTATTCAAATTCATTTTTTCCTATTTTCAATCAATTTTTACAAAGTTTAGAAATATTTTTATTATAAACGTATTATTTAACTTATTTTACTACTTTTATCACAATATAAGGTTTTTTTGAAATATGTTTTTAAACGTATTTTTTTTTAATTGCATAATTTGATTGGTTTTAATTTTTAAGAGGATGGAGTAGTAGGTCGATTGGTATTGTTCATTAAATTAAAATACACTTAAATTTTCATTTACTTACTTACTTAAAGTTATAAAATACTTACCAAATTTTATTGATTAATAAGTTATTTAAAATACAAACTCTCATTAAAAATACCAGCAAGTAAATACCAGCCATATCCCATAAATAATATTTTATTATAATTTATTTCATTGTATGCTATTGATTTATTCTTTACTTACATGCAAATGATTGTTAGCAACTGATTAGAAGTTTCAATGTCCACTTCAGAGAGAGATATTGTTTTGTAAATTTTACACTGTAAAGCGTGAAAAGAGCTCGAATGGGTGGTATCGTCTGCTAAATTCCCGCAGCGCAGCCATAGCGACCGTAGAGGCGCCTAGCGGCCAACGTTCGAGCTATTCCACTAACGGGGCCAACAATGAGGCGGAGCTTACCCACCTGTCTTTATACACCGTGCTATCTTCTATATATATAAAGAAGGATGTTTGTGGGTCTGTGGGTGGGTCTGTGTGTACGTTTTTTATACAAATCTACAGTTTTATTCCGATCTTGATGAAATTTCGCATACATGACCTTCAAAGCATGAGGAAGGTCACTGTCTACTTCAGATTTCGAAAAAATAATAATTATTGATAAAAAATCGATATTCATGGTTATGGCAGGGCATATTAATGAGAAATATCGCATGACTAACAATGCAAGACAAAGTTTTTGCAACAATGGTATCAACACGCAATTCACAAACGCTCTGCATGGACCAACAATCAATATCTCATGACTAACAATGAAAGGAAAAGTTTGTGCAAGTGTAATTATCCCGGGCAACGCCGGGTACCTCTTCTAGTAGACATATAAATAACATATTTATAATGAATCCTATTGTTGTAACTTGAAGCAAATTGGGAAGCTCCATGCCCAGAACTGTCATGGCTGAAAGTGAGTGAAGATGATGCAAAACACATGGCTAAAAACGAGAGTAGCTGATTAATAATTCTTTCACACGCCGATCACGGACTGATAAGTTTATCTTTTCGTTTACTTTGTATTTGAAGTATTTTATTATATTTTATAAACAGTTTTTCGGTCATGGCTTCACTTTCAATTTCGTTTCGATTGTCTTTCAGTAACGTATTTTCATTTTAGTTACGTATTTTTGATTTATTTTTGTGGAAAATGATTCCTGATCCTTTTTCTTGCCAGTTTGTACAGTTGTACGCAGAACAACTTTGAATAATAGTTTTAAATTAATAACTCCTCGGGTCCAAAAATCTTCAAAAACAAAGCAGCCAGACAGCTAATCACTCCACGGCTCACTCCTGCCCAGAACTATCATGGCTCAATATGCTTCACTTTTTGCCGCTGTTAACAATAGGATTCGGAGTCTATCTTTAATATACGTCATTGCATAGGATGCATTCATCCGCCTTTAGGATAAATGTGGCCAGAATTCATTGCTCATATTCCGCCAACAGAGGGCGGAATCAAAATGATGCACGTACAGTATACCTTTGGCGATAATAATTTTCATAAAAATTCTCTTTCCACGCTTTGTTGTTTTATTTCCAACAATAGTACAGTTACGTGGTGGCAACACGCTAATTCACAATCACCACACGCACAAACAAAACCCATTGGCAAACAAACATGACGTCATAAACTCCATCACGAAACCAAAATTCCATAGAGAAGAAGGAAAAATGAATTTAAGTTTAAAATTTTTTTATGGAAAAAAAACAACCGAAATTGGGATAAAAAAAAACACTATCGCCCCCTACACGGCCAGAAGTATTCATAAACAAAAGGTGGTTCCGGGGTATGACTTGCAGGGACGGAGTCTATAAAGGGACAGAAATCAGAGAGCTTGGATTTTAGTAATAGTAGATTCTTATACTTGTGAGTATAATGGGTAAACGAGAACATGTTAAGGCCGGAACACGGTTAGTCAGTACCCATTCACGATGAAGCACGTCCCATTACAAAATCCTAATACAGGGCTCAAGCATGGATGGAGAAATACAGAATGGGAATCTCCTTTGTTAAAAGCGTGAATTTTTTTCAATGGCGTCCTCGGACGATTTACGTGGTCATTAGCTTTTTTGACGTCGCTTTTTTAAACAACGAAGGCGTGTTGACCTAAACGCTTTTACACGAGTTACTTTTAGATGACCCCGAATTTGTATGTTTAAGCCCATCGAAATTGGCGGGACAGAGATGGTGTCCTCCCCTTGTTATTAGAGTTGAAAATAGCGTTGTACTCATTACAAACACGGAGTAAGAAGAAAGATTAGTGTAGATTATAGAATTTCAATCAAATTAACTTCTATAATTACATACCTGCCAACTCATGGACAATTAAATTCGTACATTCAGTCCAAAGTGTACCAGAATCAATTTACATGTTCTGGAATCTAGGTTCAAACGGAAAGGGGGTCATGTGACCACTCGATCTGAGGTGCAATTTCCCCACTAATCCAAAAATGAAATCAATTTTCAGATATCTCTATCCGTTTTCAAGCTGTTATATGTTATTAACTGCCAAGTAGTGTGATTTTTCCGTAATCAGGACTTAATTCATGAAATAGGTCATGAAAACAGTTTACTCTAAAATCCAATTTTTAACAAAGACGTAAGATGTTATCGCGTGTACGTTACAACACATCATTGAAATGCGAATTCCCGAAACTCTTGTACAGTAATCATTATCAAAACTGCAACAACATGAAGGAAGGATGGTATGACTATACACTGTCCAGCATTGTCAAAGTGCCCAAAGGACATGGGGTGCTAATATGTATGGACCTCAGCCTCTATGTAATGCTAGAAGTCTCAACAGCAACCACCACATTAAGTTAGACACACAAGTCATATCATTTCTGATATTATATATGGCATTGCCGCTTATCGACGGCAATTAGCTCGTTAAGGTCCTCCAATTCCAGTGAACTGTGGACTCGCGTACAAGCAGATGCACAGGAAAACATCCGAAACTCCTTTGATTCGATGTATGACTCATGCTCGTGGAGGTTTCACAAGATACTCACTTTTTAACACAGAATATTGTTGTACTGGTCTAAAAGTATAATCACTTAAGTATGTTATTATTCTACTGCCACGGTGTTGCAATTTCAGAAACACTAACGACAGACTTGTTACCTATCCTGCGTTTTGTGTTTCCAGGTGTCTCAGTTTTTGTCAGCTATTTTAAAAGTTCGTACTTTTATAAATCTCTTCGTAAGATCGTACAATTACATCAAAATTCATACACTGTACGGAAAAATAGTACAAGCTGGCAAGTATGTAGATAACTTTGATCCTAAATCAGTTATAGTGAAACTAATTATGTAATGAACTCACCATGTACAGGATGATCCAAAAGTTAGCAAAACTTTAAAACTCAATAATTCGCACACAAATACATATAAAAAAGATTAAAATGGAGTGGAATTATGGTTTTTTCGTTCGGTTTTTGACCAACAGATGGCCTTGCCAGGTTACGGTCATCAGTTTATTATGCATGTTCTCAGACAAATTATCGGCTTCCAAATGATGAATATACCGTCCGTCATTTAGCAACGCTGCCTTTTTATACCAGTCTGAAAATCTGCATAAACTGACATCTGTAACCAAACAACGCCATCTGTTGTCAAAAAAACGAATAATTCTACCATTTCAATCATTTATCTGCATTCGTGTGCGAATGATTGAGTTTTAAAAGTTTTTCCTGAAGTAACACTACCTAGCAATACTGTATTCATGTCGGATAATCAATCTCATCACTAGAGTACTAGAATTTGAAACCATGTAGCAAATTGTCTACAGCTACAAAAATATTTTGTCCAGCCCCTAAGTCCCCCCCCCCCAAACGAAAATAAAAAGACATAAAAACCCAGAAACTGCTCAAAAATTCAAACAAAAAAATAACAAAACCAATGCAACGATTTAAAATTAAAACCAGACAACTTGTAAGGGTCTGCGAGAGAGAGAAAGAGAGAAAAGATGGAACGAAAGAGAAAGAGAGAGAGAGAGAGAGAGAGAGAGAGAGAGAGAGAGAGAGAGAGAACGAAATTTGCCAAAAGAAATCTGTTCGTCGTGTCTGTCGAGGGAATTTGGCAGTTTTTATTAAATATCCATCGCATCTCATAAATTATGCGAGCGTGTCAACTGTAATTGGATTTGGCATGATATTCGGGCAAAAATGGCGGACAAAATCAGTCATGTCAGGTTCAATGCTGCTCGTGCCTTTGGAGGGAGCTATTATTTGCTATGAGTGATGTTGCATTAATTATCCCCATCCGTCAGTCGACTAAGACTTATTTGCAGCGCTTCCTCCCTCACCAATGGCGAAGTTACCGTTCAAACCCCCAACCCCCCTTCCCCACATCCATCCATCCATCCATCCAGCTACCCCTCCAAACCCAACCCCTAGTTTCTTGCCTTCTTCAACAGCGAAACCACATACGAAAAAACCCAAAACAGGAAGAGAGACACACACAATTCAATAAATAAATAAATAAATAAACAAATAAATAGCGCCTACGTCTGATTCAGAAACACACATCACGTGACTCCAAGTTGAATATTAACAATTATATAAAACATGAAACACTCATTTACATATCATCATCATTTACAAACATTAAGACTATCTCCCACTGGATATATTATGTCTTGATCTATCCACAGCAAGATACACAAATCATGGTTCTTAATGAAGGGAAACTGGCTAACAAGCCTCCCGAACCCCCGACCCGATGATGAACTGCTCCCTAACACTTGGCCACCGAGGTTGGCTTACATATTCACATATCTCTGAATGCAAATACCAAACCACAGGCTTACATTTAGGGACAATGAAATTCGTACATATACTCCAATATGTACCAGAGCCAATTTATATTCAAACAGGAAGGGGTCATGTGACCACTCGATCTGGGGTGCACTTTTCTCACAAATCCAATACCGCAATCACTTTCCAGATATCTTTATCCATTTTCGAGTTATTGCTTGTTACATGCTACTAAAATACCTGCCTATTTGGTCCAATTTTTCCAGAACAATAATTTAATTCAACGAACCCGGAAACAGGTAGGCCCTAAAAACCGGTGCACTCTATAATCCAATTTTTAAACTAATTAGAATATCAAAAAGCCCGTGGAGATATAACATCACAAAATGTTATCACGTGTACGTTACAACACACAACTGAAATACGAACTCCCAACAGAGTCTTTTTATGATGCGCAGAAACTCTTGTACTGTAGTCATTGAGGAAGGATGGTAAAAGCATACACGGTCCGGCACTGCCATCGTGGACACTACTGGACACGGACCTCAGCTACTATGTAATGCGGGAACTCTCAACAACAACAATCACCACATTAGTTAAGTTAGTCACACAAGTCATACCATTTCTGAAGCTATATTCCAGATGGACAATGCCTACCAGCATACAGCAGATGGACTTGTCACCTATTGAACATGTATGGAATAATGGGCATTCGGCCTCAACAGGAGGTAACATCAGTCGTATCCCTTTTATCAAATTTTACGAGGGGCGGGAAATCTAAGAAATCCAGAGCAATGCCTTAAGGAGGTGGTTCCAATTGTGGTAGGTGGTAACTTTAAATTTTGGTAATTGCATAGTAGTAGTATTAGTAGTAGTAGTAGTAGTAGTAGTAGTAGTTGAGAGGCAGGTAGCAATATTAACAACAACTGAGTTACCCCCACGGTCCCGCGGACTAGGAATGGGAAACACTGACATCCTTATTCTCCAGACCCAAAAATGAAGGGTCCCTTACAAGACACTTCGTTCCTAGCATAATGTGTACCACCCATCGCTCAATCCTTGTTAACATCAGCAAATGTGGAGTTACATCCAAATCTTTACAGTACTTGCGTTAAGGTCAATTTCCTCATAAAACGTACCCCCACTACCTAGTGCACGTACTTAAGCTATATCCATATTAAAGACCGCGTTTCTCTTGATTCCAAATAAGATAATGCGCCCCAGCAGAGTAACTGAATTTCGTCTGACGTCAACAGTCGCATCAACCCAATCAAATTTCCGAAGAGAGAGACAGTCGTCTGAAATTTCCACTCAGCAAATTCGATAATCCTATTAGGCATGGACAATGGAAATGGAGAGAGTCCACCAAGAAAGAGTCCAATCTATTTAGTCGACAAGTCGAAAATAGCAGGTGCGTTTCATTAAAGCACGCAAAATTTGACACCTATGCAACAGTCTCGTCTTTCAAATCAACAGCAAAACGAAAAGTCTCAACAAGACTCTTTAAACAGGCCTTCTAACCCATTTAATGAGGAAATCAGCAAGAAAGGCCAACTTCGCTTCGAGTACTTGGATCCAGCGTTTATCACCTTGAAAAACCTATAAAAACATTCCGCAAACAATACCTGACAAGGAATAAACCCCCACAGAACCCTTTTTCAACGTACTACGGACTATTCCAAACCCCAAGTCCGCCCCGTCCCAAAAGAGAAAAGCCCACCACCAAAAGAAAAGAGGCAGATCACGAACGCGCTGTTGAAAGCCCCTTCCTCGCTACCCCTACCCTTCCTTTCAAAGCCAAACTCGTCTCGGCAATAGAGAAAAAGGAGGGGATGAAAGATAGTTTTACGTATTAACTTTCAGCCTCTACTTGTCGAATCAGGAGCTTTAGAAATTTACATGGCACGGCGCTCGACCAATTCAACATAAATCTATAAATTTGTCGGATTCATGAGCAGCGGCGGCGGAAGGAGGAAAATGGAGGAGGAGATATGTGGCGTCGGCGTCGAATTTGTTTTTAGTCTCGAAGAGAGCGAGAGCGATGCGTGATTGATGCGTGGGGCCTTGTCACTCGCTTCGCTTCCTTTTGCTTTTCCTCCAACTTCTTTCCCCATCCATCCATCGTTACGCCTATACATGCATGTTCACTCACTCACTCTCTCTCTCATCTTTTTAATTTCGTGAACGTTCCATTTCCGTTTAATGTTTTCTTTTAATCCATTTGGCCCCAAAATTCCAACTCGGTTACTATCCAAATTAGGAGGATGAAAACTTTAATCGCTCCACATTCCGAACATTTGAAATTTCACAAAAAGTACCCTTATCTTCATAAAAGAGACTTCCCCGTTCTGTTTCTCATAGTTTTCAACTTAGGCTAAACTGAAAACGAAAACAAGAATAAGGCCCTTTCATTATCGCTACAAACTTCTGCATTATCCAGAAGTTCCACCAAAAAATGTCGTTTCCTACGCACAAAACCCACTTTTTATTTGGAAAAAAACCCGATCTCCATTCAATGTGGCGGATTTCAAAACGGTGGCCAAGTTAGTCACGTGCCCCAAAATGTAGGTCCCCAAATCAAAATCACATTTGTCTAATCGGATGTTGAACTTTCCTGTCGGTTTTAGAAATACAGTAGAACCCGCTTAATACGATTCCGTAGGGTCCATACAAAAAATAACGTATTAAGCGGCAAAACGATCGTAATAAGCGAGATAAATTATGTGTAAAAGGACATATGGTTAAAGGACTGAGAAAAAGCGCGTTATCATGCGGAAAATCGCCTTAACCATGATCGCATTAAGCGGGTACTACTACATTGGGTAGGAAAGAAAGTGCCTGTAGAATCACTCTAACTACGATTCCATGGTGATGGAGGTACGTATAAGTAAGCACATGCAATCGGATCATCAACCCCCACGTATATATTTTGGACAACTGAAGAGACTGCAGAAAAACGTCCTGAAATGACTGATGTCATCTTTCTTCAAGACAACGCGAGATTATACGTTCCAAAAGTGATGTCAAAAAACTTCTGAAGCTGGATAGGAAGCTGTCCCTCACCCACCTTACTCCCCGACCTCGCGCCTACAGACTACCACTTATCCCGAGCATGCAGAACTTCTTGAATGGCTAAAACTTCGCAACTGATGTGGATCTCACTTCGACAGCAAACCAACTGCATTTTATCACACAGGTATCCATGATCTACTAGTAGCTCGTCACTGGCAACAGGTGTTTGACAGCACCTGAATCACTGGCATCACGCCTTCAAACAGTGTTCACAAAAATCTGGAGCATAAACATCAGGATCTAGCACCGCCCAGTGACAAAATTTGACTCTGACAGCAAAATTCATCAACCATGGTGTCTGGAGCGCCCTGACTGTGGCAGGGCCGTTCCTGATGAGCATGCAACCCGCTCCTTTATTTTGGTTAAAAATCTAAGTGAAAGAAAAAGGGCGCCAAGATGAACAGAGATTGAGGTAGCAACATATTCAGGAACGAACTGGTGACTGGAAACGTGAAAGATACAGGATACCCAGAAAACAATGCCTCATCGAGAAAACTCGAGTTCAAGAATCTTCTGGTACTGATGCCATGGTATGAAGCTTCTTCTGTTGGCAAGAAACTGCTATTCACGAAAGGTCGGGTACGTTCCGCGGGCAACCTGAACACTGTTGCCGATCAAAACCAAATTGGATATAGGAACATGCTGGAACGACAGCAAAATCGTCTTCCAACAAATCTACCAAGAGAACCAAGGAAATGTGTGGTGAACTCTTAGCCTTCCATTGACTTACAAGTGCTTCAACCGCTAAAGGGGGTCGGTCCCAATGCACACGATTCAAATACACTGACCTGTATGGGTATACACAACATCTGTTTTCCGTGTTAACAAGGTCCTAAAGACACAGTTCAAAAAAACCGAGGGTCTTCTTAATATATTTTGAAAATTTCCAACAACACCGTCCTGATCTGCGGAATCTTCCAAAATTCTACAAATCTTCAATACAAAATCCACTTATGATCCTCAACACACCTTCCATGACGGAGACCCTCGTTCTATTTAGGCCATCATCATTCCAACAACCAACCCTTTCTCCATGCATTGCCAATGTTCGATCGATCTAAAAGAGGAGGTTTTAAGGATCCTCCTCCTCATCTGAGTCACGAACCGAAAAACTAGAGGACATTTGTCCCCCGAAATGAGGCACAATTAGTCGCGAAAGAAGGCTCATGTGCCTCGCCAGGCGCAAAATGATAGGGCTCAAAGGAGTTGCAATGCGCACACACACACACACACACACACACACAAACACACACACACGCACACACACCCCTTTCTCTTTCCTCATCTTCCCTTACCCCCTACTCCATACCCCATCGGCAATGACATCATTAGAAATTATAATTATCCTCAGGGAAGAAGGAGAAAGGGATGCCAAAAGAACGAATGCGTATGTATGTACGTGCGCGCGCACAATGAAAAATTGCAACGATTACTCAATTCTCTTGCCAACTGCCTTCGCTGTGGATGAGAAGAGTATAAAGCTGCTGGAGTAGTTTCATTGGTAAATATAAAGAAAACAAATTGGTGAAAGAAACGTACAGTTGAATGGATATCAAAGAAAAAGTGCATATCACGTGATATTAGGTATCGACAATAATTAAAAAATTATAAAAACGAGAAAAAAAAGTTATCACATTAGAGCGGGATTCGAACCCGTGACCTCAGATCTAGCGCAGACAGCCAAAAAAACCCAAAGCAGACTTTTCAGAAATAAAACCGACAGGAAAGTTCAATATCCGATCAGACGATTATGATTATGATTTTAAGATTTGAGGTTCAACATTAAACAAAATAATTTCATCTCCAAAACTGACAAACACCTTGTTCGCCATATTAGAGAAAAATCTATTTTTTTGTTTCATATGGAAAATGGGTCATGTGACATATCAAACGACATGAGAATTTTCTCAAAAATTCATTCCATTGGTCGCTTTTTACCTAACTGTCACGGTCTGGAAGCTAGCGCCACTGAAAGTTTGTATGGCAATGCTACGTGATGTATTCAATGTGTCGCTTGGACCCTTCTAAGAAACAGCAGGTTCTTGGATCAAAAGCCCCACCTGGGGCGCATCTATAAGAAGCTTCCAGATGGCAACGTCCCTTATTTTTATCTTGATATCCATTTTCCAAGTTACTGGCATGGTCCCACGGAATGGCCTCCTAGATCATCCGACCTTACCTAGCTTGATGATTGCACAGTAACGAAGCCAACGCAATCTAAACTTAAATCACTTCTCTGTTGAAATGTCACGAAAACCGACTGGATATTGTGAAATGTGAATTTTGTATTTTAGATAAACAAGTAAATACAGTATAATAAAATGCATTACTGCCAAACCTGGATCATTTACTTTTTTAATAAATTTCTTTTTGCATTACATCACAAAAACAGTGCCACGGCTTGTTTAGATCGCGTCGGCTTCGACAATAACCAAGAACACCATGTAAAATTTTACTGATAACATTTCAGAGTCGATAGCTTCCAAACCTTGACAGACAGGTCAAAAGCGATGAGTGGAATTTCTGAGAACATTCTCGTATCGTTTGTTACGTCACAAGGCTCACATTCCATTTGAAAAAAAAAAAAAAGAATGGATTTCCGGACAAGGTCACCACATCCTTTTGGTTTTAG
>JAHWFO010050193.1:947577-969308 GCA_023313115.1 Rhysida immarginata
AAAAAAGATTTTTCACGCAAAAAGTGTCATCTCAAAATCAACTTTTTGATAGTTTTTTTCCAAGCAAAAAATGAATTCATTTCAAAATCAGGTTTTTTGTAGTTATCCTACGCAAAAGTGAATTCAACTCAAATCAACTTCTTGGTGGTTTTCACGAAAAAGAAATCTTTCACGTAAAAAAGTGAATTCATTTCGGAATCAAGATTTTGGTAGTGTTTCATGCGAAAAGTGAATTAATTCAAAATCAAACTTAGATTTGAAAATTAGAGAAGCTGTTCTTTTTATATTCCGCAAAATCCTTTTTTTCATTTCACAAGCTGCATTTTTAATTCCGCAAAACGCATTATCAACGCTGCAAACTGCATTTTCCAAAAAAAAATAAATAAATAAATATTAACTCCGTTTGACCATGTTAAATTAAAAAATGTCACCAAAATGGAACAATATTTTTAAATAGTTTATCGATGATGCTGTTGAAATAATTTGAAAAGCAATCATGTAGATTATGGACGCAAAATTTTCTAATAGAATTATAATCGTAATGCCAAAAGCTAAGAGAATAATTTACTATTGATGCAATTTTTTTAATGGTATTGTTCAGTGACACCTAGGTAAAATCATTTTTGACTTACATGTAAGCGTTGCAAATAACAGAAAACAACCTAAGGATTCCAAATACACATTTTGCACGTTGTGTTCGAATAAGTTTAGCCAGGGGTTGTAGAACAACGAAAAACCTCAAAACTTAAAAAAGAGCGCAAAAGCAAACAGATTCGGTCAAACCTGTTCCAGCAGCACACAAAGTAAATATTAATTGCAAGAAAGCGCTAATCCCTTCCATCCGGATTAGTTCGCAAAAGGAAATTAACGGATTGTGATAAATATTAATTACGAGACCCTCGTTAATCCTGTGCACCACCACCACCACCATCATCAAACCGAAGAGGATGATGATGATGGCGTCGGCGGCGCTTCCTACTAACACTCTTCCTCTTCTGCAACAATATTACAACAACACCAACAACAACGAAGAGAGAGAGAGACTAAAATGGAAGAGAAGAGCAGAGAGAGAGAGAGAGAGAGAGAGTAAATAAATTTATTTAGATTTGTTCCCCCGATAACGAGACAGGCAAGCGTCGACTGTGGAGCCCCCTTTTGTCAGCGGCGGGAGTGACGGCTCATTAGCATACATCTTGTTTAACATACTGACAGATTATTCGCATACGTTATTGAATTTCTATACTTGAAAAATTTATGGCTACACAAATCAGGTTTCATCCAGCTTCCACGCGCTAATCTAATGCATTTTTAATAATTTGAAAGCTTATCGCTCTATCAGTGAAGGATGATGCCAACTTCCAACAACCGGCACACACACAACACACAGACACACACACACCATATTACACCGCATTATTAGCAAGAGTCTATTATCATTGGGAGGAGGAGGAGGACAGAAACTGGAGCAATAACAATAGCATTCCAATTACAGCGTCGCCAAAATTTTCGAGAGCGATGGGCGTCTCGAATGGAGAGTAAAACCAACAACTGGAAAATGGATTAAGGAGTTTTTTCGCGCCATACCTCTAATAACTTAATAACCTAATTTTAAAAAAAATATTTAAAAAATATCCACAACCTGGAATCGAACCAAGAACCCCTGAGATACCGTCCCGATGCTCAAACCACTAAGTCGCCGTGGAAGAACTTCGCCATCAAACATGTCCCATAGGAGTACGTTAAAGCGCTAGCTCCAAACCAAGACGCTATTTACTATTAAATGCTATTATTAAAACCTGTATGTTAAAAGGATAATTTTTTGTTTATTAGGTTTGTGGTATTCAGAAGCTCTCATGTTAAAAAGTATAAATGGAAAGAAAAATCGGATTGGAGGTCAGTGTCATCTCCAAGGAATACTTTCCAGCCCCTTCACTTTGTAGTACGATTTTCAGTAGATTATTTTACAGAAAATAAGTATTAATTCTATTAACACTGATTATAAAAAGCAGAGCAGCCCCTTTAGAACCTAAACAGAAATCAAATCCACCAGGGACCCATCTATATTCTCCAAGATGACTTAATTAACAAAAGTTAATGTCAATTGCATATTGAATCTCAGGCGGCATATTGCATATTGGGTGACCAGTTATTTATCGATATGATTATAAGCTAGTCCTTTAGTTTCCGTAGCCGAAGCAGCAGAAATTTCATCAGTATCTCCTTTATCCACATTTTTAATAAAAAAAAATCAATTTTCTCAAACGTACTATTCAGAAAACAAAAATGATCTCCACCTTCTTTAGTTTCTCATCAAATCCGATCGAATGACATATCGCATGCCATATCTTGCCATTTGAAAAACATTAACAGTTTCTAAAGACCAGGCAACTGGCAACTGCGACCCAACTTGACGCACACTATATCATAACAACGTAGATCTTGCCTAGAGGAATCTTCATATACGAATATCAGTCCTTCACGTACCTATATACCGTATAGCGAGATGGACCCCTCTAACACAAACTCCCGGAACTCCGATCCCAATAGGCCAATCAAAACCAAAACGAATACTCAAGTATGCCATGCCCTCAGTAAGCTATATTCCAAATATCAGCCTTCTACGTCAAAAAATGAAGACAATATGCAGACGTGTTTGACAGGGCAATGCTTCCACGTCCACGCTCGCTTAATAGTTAAAGCACCGGGACGCAGCCCGAAGATCCCTGGTTCGAATCCAGCTAATGGCATTTATTTTTTACAATTTCTTAATATCTAAACATACACAAACTCTGAAACCTGCGCGTAATCTAAAAATGATTTTACAAGATGCCCCCTTAATAAAAAAAAAACTCATTTCTTACAAGTACACTTCTTTTAAACAAACCCATAACAGCCTCAGTTCCTTTCGCTGACCCTTAGATGTTAACAAGTGTAATAAGTGGAGGGGTTCGGGAAGAAATAAGGATTTCTTCCTTCCTTTTACCCAACTAAAAAAAAAATTTTTTTATCAGGAGGAAACGTTCACTTGCTTCCCGAAGATCTGGAAACAGTTCAACTCCAAATCGACTCTAAAAATTCTATTTTATTCGCTTTTTATTGCAGATAACAGTTCAAGCGAAGTATAAAAAAAAAAAATAAAATATATCCACCAACCCAACCCCCTCACCCGGAATTTTCAAATGGATCCCGAAAAAAAAAAATGAAAAAGGCGAGGGAATAACTTGAAATACGGAAAACGGAATCAGGAAGTTTGAAAGAAAATTACATCGTTCTAAGCTATTGGATACCCCAGCATTGCGACCATTTCCTTCGATAACACCGGGACAAACACACTCGGCCTGTAGACCCCCACTTTCCATTACCACAATCATAATTCCGGTGACCAAGTGCGGACCTAGTCTTCTATTATCATCATTTTGTCGATAAGATTATCCTCAAATTCTCTTTTAAAGAAACCTGGAGCCGACAATCAAGCAAAGGAAAAGGAAACGGGAAGAAATTAATTTCGCGCACCAATCTCGTTTTCAAGTATTAAATTTATATTTTTTTACACACATGGGTGGCCTGAAAAAGAAGGTCAAACGATTTCATTTTATATATACGTAGTTTTTTTTTTAAATCCCTCGTTCAATTCCCCACTCAACCACGTCCGACGCTAAATCCTTGCAGCAAAACCCAACATATAAAAATGAAGAGAAAAGCATTTAACACGTAAACAGGAAAATTCCAACAACATAAGAGACTAAAGTCTTCAATAGATTAATACCAAATGGACCCAATAAATGATAAAACTAACCTGAGCCCCATCCTCGTTTCTCCAATGCAAAGCGAGCAACAGGTGGAGGAGCTCTTAAAACTAGCAAACCAGAGATTACAGAGAGTTAGGCAGTTGGATTTGATCGCTATGCAAATCAGTTTCTGGAGGAAACAAACGGGGTTGAGGGGGTAACGTGATCTGGTATATAAGGAATGGGTTTATTGTTAGCGGATCACTTGTAAAAAACTAGGCGTCACCATGCTTAAAATAATACCACACGATGTTGAGGTAACCATTAGGACACTTTCCAAGGAAAAAATGTCCAACAGGGACCTGAAGAAGAAACATTTCACGAGAAGGGCGACCATCATTCGGTTACGTCTTCGATGCATGGAAACGACGATGTCGAGCAGTATCTAGGAATGATGGACATCATGTGGAACAAACAAAACACATTCTCAGGCAGAAAGTAACCCTATGTAAGCGTAAGTAAAGTGATCAAATCCGACTGCCTAACCCTCTGTACAACACTCAGCTTTAGACCTATAAAGAACTTCTAGCTACATCACAAACCAAACAGTTGACTGCCCATTAAGAGTGTTCAATTGTGTCCAATCTCTTATAATTAAAGATTCAAAACATAATAAGACGGGATCTGATTGGCCAAAAAAGTTGAGAGATTTGACGAAAAACAGCTTTGACAGAGATTTGATCACAATTCCAGAGAGTCCTGTAGACTTTGCCCTCAATGAGGCTAAATGCTTCTCCGGATCATCGAGAAACAGACTAAGAAACAGAAAAGCCATCAGTCTACACCAAGAAAGCCTCTCTCAACTCACTTGCCGTGCCAGTATACTACCAGACAACTTATGCGACTTTGGTAGTGCTAGCAATTTACCAAGAAACTGCATCGATGCAATGATTCTCACTGATTCAGTGTTTTCATTCATCACACTACAGTGATCAGCTCCGACAATCTGATGGAGTCTCTTGTTCAACTAAGCGGCAAGAGTTTCCACCTTAATAAGTGAAAACTGAAGTTAACGCTCCAAACCTATGATTCGGAAGGGAGGAATAACCGATCTGCGAGCCCAATCATTGAACTTTCACCCTGACTGCTTGTAGTCTTCAGGATACTTGGAGACCGTCTTGCTGTGATACTCGCGGTCCCTGGTTCGAATCCAGGTTGAGGAATCTTTCCTTCCATGTTTTTCCGTTAATATCAAGTCTTTAGACCTCTGTTGGTAGATCTGTCCAGATGCACAAACAGTACATCACTCGATTCGTCTGATTATCGAGAGCCCTGATGTTTGTATCTGTCTAAGACTGTGCTAAAACTCCAATAATGATAAATCGTCCTGGACTAATTGATAAGGGCACAGATAACCTAGATAGCTGACGCGACCAATGATTTAACGAACCAACCATGGAGACCATCAAGGTTTCGATGAACCTTTCTACAGTTGAAGATGCAGAGGATGAAGTTCCAAGAATCCTATGTCCTATCTTATGCAACATTCACTTAGTGCTTACAAAGCAGGCATACGTACAGTCGGGTGCAAAAAGGTTTTTACCTGCTCCGTAGGAACTGAGCTCACACAATGTTGATCGGTTGCAAAATCAGGTACTTTTACTGAGAGTCAAGGCAGATTAGACTGGACCTGTACCCTTCTGGATGAAAATAGGGTACCAGGTATACGCTTGGGTTGTGCTATTCACGTGCTCAACTCTGACTTAAGTGTAAACCTTTATGCACTAGACCGTACATGTCAATTCTTGCCTAAATACCCAAGTAACCGGCTGTAATAATGACCAAGACTGCACCTGGCAGAGTACACAGTACGACTAATACAAAATTCAAACGCTCGACTAGTTAATCTCGAACCATACAAAAGCCTCCCATCAACCTCTCCACTCGCTCCCTACCCCCCAAAAAAATCGATCCTTAATTATTCCACTTCCCAGTGAAGAACAGTACCAAATCAGGGGCGCTAAGTATACAAACGCCGTTCCAACGCAATCAAAAATCTCCACATTTCTCGAGGCCTTCCCCTGGAAAATTACAGTCCATCCACGCACACAAAACGGCTCGCATCTAATTAAAAAAGAAAACCTGAAACAAAATAGAAATCGAAGATGATTCACTGGCGAACCCTCGAAGAGAGAGAGAGTAAAAAAAACAACAAACGGAAACGCTAATCGTTGCTGGAACCTTCCAAAAATATCATCAGAAGAGCCAGGATGGGAAAACAAAGAAGGAGACTCGAGCGGATGGTAGGGGGTGTATGCGTGTGAGAGCGTTCGTGGGGGTTAAATCCAGCGTCCGCGTGTGGCGCAAGTGGAGCAGCAGCAGCGCTTATTCCCGCCAGGCCCTTTCTCGTTTCCTCAGCGAGGATATTATGTAAAATTTCACACCGGACTGATTGCAAATTGTACCAGTGGTTAATGAACCTTTCATTCCCAGTTATTCCCAAAATTACATCATCCACTTCATTAATTTCTCGTTCCCATGCAAATGAGAAGCCGTCGTCAGGAGCGCCGCTCGGACACGTTTCCAACCCACCCACCAACCAACACCCTTGCCACTCCATACCCCCCCACCCCCACCTAGAGAACACACCCTTTAACCCCTCTACCCAGTACCCATTTGGCCCTTCCTCATTTCCTGGACATATGAGAGAAAAACAAGAAAGAAAGACGGAAACGGAAACAGTAAGTTGAGCTCTTCACACATTTGGATCATGATGATGTGAGAGGGTAAACGGTGAGGGGGTAGGAGACACGAACCAAAATAGTTTCCTTCATCATTATCATCAACACGATAAAACCTTGCTCTAAGTAAGACAAAATACAAAATGTATGCTGAAATTTTGAGCTCCAGGGTTGAAGATCTGGATCATTCCAATGATGCCAAAGGCGACGGTAGTGGGCCATCATACATCTTTGTACGATACTACACACCTCATACACACAACATCCACCTTAACCAACCCAAGCCTACCGAAACCTAACAATCTACAAAACTTAATCAAATCGACATATAGAATGAAAATAAATCATAACTGACAAAACGTTGAAATCTAAAAACATAACAATATTCAAATAAAACAAAACAACAGTAACAATTATTAAAGTCGATAATAAATAAACTGTCGATAGAAACAATCACTAAATTACACACCCAACATAAGATACACTACCCTACACAATCCTAAAATAATCTACCTAATCTACTCAACCTAAGTTACCAAACATATCCTACACAATTTAACCTACGCTAACCCAACATAAGCGAACCCAACATAAGCAAACATAAGCGAACTTAAGCTACACAGACTAACTCAACCTAACATAACCTAGTCAACTTAAACAAATCTAACCTACCCTACACCCTACAAACATACTCAACTTATCCTGACTAATGGCACTCTTATCATAAATAACCTAACTTCCCCAATCTAAGCAAACCTAACCTACCTTACCCTAACCAACCCAACTTAACCTAATCTAACATACTTTCCCTAAGCTAATTTACCGACACTATCTAAATATTAGGTAAATTAGTATAGGGTGAAGAAATTTAGATTAGGTTAAGTTGAACTGGTTAGGATTGGTTAGGTCCTAACATAAACTAACCTAATCTAACCAAAACTAAACCTATCCTACACAAACAAATAACAAATATATACCGGTGATGAACCTCCAAACATCAGGTAATGATTTTTCAATGAAAAATGAAAGGAAAAATTCTGGACTATGGATTCGAACCAGGAACCTCGAATGTCATACGCTTGACGCCTCTACTAATTGGATTATCGCAGACACCCGGACAGCCATGTTGTCACAAGATGTCTTAAAGACAACCCAGTTGTCGTGTTGTCACAAGTTGTCAAGGTTGATAGACCAACTGGTAGAGACGTCAGGCATATGATACCCGAGGTTCCTGGTTCGAATCCAGGTCGCAGAATTTTTCCTTAACCTAAGCTTACTTAACCCTACGCAATACTGATTAACTACCCACCCAAAGCAAACATAACCTAGCCTATCCTAACTAACCTACTCAACTTATTCTAATCAATATTACAGGATCCTACCAAGCTAACCTACTCTAACCTAATCTATCCTAACCAATCATACATTACTTACCCAACCAAAGCTAACCCAACCTATCCAACATATGCAAACATAATCTAGCCTGGAATAACTAACACATCCAACTTACCTTAAGTGATGCTACCCTATCATAACTAACATAACATTTCCACCCTAAGCAAACCTAACATACCCTACTCTACCCTAACCTAACCAAATGTACCCTAACTTAAATAATCTACATAATGTAAGCTAATTTAATCTATCGAAAAATGGAAGGAAAAGTTCTGCGACCTGGATTCGAACCAGGAACCTCGACTGTCATGGTCGACGCCTCTACCAACTGGACATCGCAGACACCCGGACAGCCATGCTATCACAAGGTGTCTTAAAGACAACCACGTTGTCAAGGTTTAAAGCCCAATGGGAGTTGGGCACCCGGATCACAGATCGAGAATTTCTCCTATCCGACCATCAGAAAGTTTGATGAACTCACAGATACAGTAAATAATAAATATATACTGGAGATGAACCTCCAAACATCATACTTAACCTAACTTAATCTACCCTACCCAAACCTATCCTACTACTCAACATAAGCCGACTTAACATACCTTAACTTACTTAACCTAACTATACAACCTAAACTAATCTAGCCTATCTAGCCTACTCTAACTAACCTACTCAACTTAACCTACTCTATCTAACGACATAACACTATCTAACAGTAACTAACGTACTCAACTTATTCTAATCTATGCTAACTTATCATAATTACCGATAAGCTACCCTAACCTAATCTACACTTAATTTGCCCTACCTAACCTAACATACAATAATCTACGCAAACTAACATAAGTTACCCTAAACTAATCTGGCCTAAAATAACCTACCCTTGTGCACAGGTAGTCGTCAAATATGACCACAATGCTATCTCAATAATCAAGTCAACATAACTTCAGGCTACAAAGGGACGGTCGGCGAGGTCTAGCCTTTCAAAAATGATCTTGTGAATCGAGCTATCTCTCACCTTAGTTTTCTTTTACTGTCTATTTTACTCATGTGAAACATGGTACCGGAGGCCTCTTCACTTAAGAGCCATTAACTTCTGGATGGTACCGGCAATACAACTGCAAGGACAGAGGTTCCGGATCGACTAGAGATAAGCTAATAAGCAAGAAATAGGCCTAATAGCCTATTCACAAAGCCTTCCATAAATCACCCCATAAAATGCCCCTTCACAAAAAAAAAAAGCAAGCTCTTGTTCGAGGATACCCCTGGTGTCTTCATAACACCAAAACTGCTTGATACCCAATACAAGTGGGCGGCCAATTAGGAGCAAATTTCTCGACTCGTCTTCTTTCTTTATTTGGCTATGCCAGAGTTCCAGACGCCACCACCGCCGAGAGGAGCACTTTTTCCTCGGTGCAAACCTAAGAAAGACAAAAAAACCAAAAAAAAAAAACAAGAAGCGGCCTTCTTTCTCGCTCCAAGAAGAAGAAGAAGAAGAATCCAAGAAAAGCATCTTGCTCGTGTTTTTAATGCGCGACTCCCTTTTCGTAGGGCCCAAAAAAAGAAAAGAATTTCGCTGGGCAAAAGTGTTTGGATGGAAAGTTATTTTTCTTCTTCTTCTTCTTCTTTCATTCTTTCTTTCTTCTTTTTCTCCTGATCCCGCTCCCACCCACCACCAAACCAAGTTCTCTGGAGAGATCTCGCAGTTTCCTTGGAATCCATTTCTAATCCACCTTCGAACTTGTTCTCGATTAATTTCTCTACTGTCTGATGGTGGCTGATGAGGCTTACCCCCCCCCTCCCAGCAGCAGTACCTTCCCTTTACACATGCAGTCCTACCCCCGCATCCTTAACCCACCCATCCAGGCCCCTCTTTCTCTCTCTCTCTCTTTTCTCTTCCTCGCTCCACTGGACCAAGACGCTCTGATGTTAACTAATTACTCTCCGTTGCCAATCTTGCTCCATCTCTTCCTTTTGCGGCTCTTATAACGACGGCAGACCCCGCTACACCGACATCATTAGCCCAGACAACTCCTCCTCCTCCACCTCCTCCTCTCATTCCGCCCTTTTCTCTTTTTAAAAACACCCCCACCAATCTACCCCCACAAACCTAACCCCTTCCCCCTCCCCCACACACACACACACTTTTCTTTTTATCAATTCTTTCTCTTTCTCTACCTCGTTATCGTTACTCCAGAATGTTCATCTTCTCAATTAATGTACAACGCTTCTTTTTTCTAATGAGTTTCTGAATCTTTCAAAAGGTATTCCCAGCCCCCAACAACACACAATCTTTTCTTTATCGTTTTCCACTTTATCATTTTTTATTTCAAGTACCATACACACAAAAAAACAAGACGTATAAGCGAAGTCATTTTTCGCCTCGTATACCCCATAAAATTAATTTGAGGAACCCCCCAGTCAAAAGCTCTAACAAGCTGTAAACGCCATAGACGTCGTTTATAATGCAACCAGGCTTATAGTCCACCTTCTACGGCTTTCATAAGTTACTGGAAGATGGCAATTGTCCTTTTGGGTCAACCTGTCCCAAGAGGAAACAGCAATTGCCCTTTTGGGGTCAACTCGTCACAAGAAGCAACAGAAATTGTCCTTTTGGGTCAACTAGTCACAAGAGGCAACAGGCAATGACAAAAGCGAGAAGGCATTGTGATAAATGAATATTTGGGTGTAACAAATGGGTCCTTTACCTTTTGTTTTGGGGCATGCATCAAAATAAGGCACTACTTTGCCAAACTAAACACTTAAGGGTAGCTATCGTATCCTCTTGTCGTCTAGAACCACTTCCCACAATCTTCTGGAAGATTCCAACTGTAATCTCGTAGAACCACTCCCGATACAGAACAGCTGCTACCAACACAAGCATTCATTTTGAACGAGGTTGGCGTTCTAACTCACCCAAGTGTGTCAACTGGATTGAGATCAGGATTCTGTGAAAAAAATTATCTAACCATACAGTTACAGAGTTTCATTCCTGGACTGATAGTCGAAAAACTGTCCATAATGTCCATGGAAAGCAGAGTTTCTAAAATGTGGGGGGTCGCGAAAAATTTACGGAAAAATAAAACATATCTAGACACCCATGGGGTTCTTTGGAACTTTTTATGTGTTGATCCATTCATCGAAACCGCGAAATCCATGGTTTTCGTCAAAGAAAACAAACGCCATTCCAAAGTTGTGTGCAGTGATACCAGAAGAGTTACATTTCCGACCGCCAGATGGCTCGCAGATCGAGAATTCGTCCTTTCCAAGAAACTTGAAACACACTACAACCTGAAGAAATGGCGCCAAATATTCAATGCGGTGCCTCTTAGCATACAACAACATCTCAGTTGCAGACTTTGATTACCGGAATGGCAGGATTCTCGCACTGATCAACGAAATGGACTCTAGCCAAACTGTTCCAGCAGGAGCAGAACAGCATAATGTCCAGGCAAACTTCGAAATCCATAAGTTTCCTCTCATGAACCAAAGGATCCAGACAATTCAATAACAAACAACCCAACGCTATAATGCTGCCACCTGCAAATGTGACAAGCACTGCAGATAATTCGCATTCACAGTGCCCACGTGCCACCGTCAGACTACCAAAGATTCATCACTCTACTGAGCATTGGTTATCATGGTCTTAGGCTGATAGACGCCTGCTGAAAAGATTTTCCAAGATCCCATACTTTGCGAGTGCATCTCCTAAACTAATCCGCGTTCGTTAAGCGACGCCATCTGGTGTTCAGAAACGTAACCATTCAGATATTAAACTTCTTCATCGTCGTTCCATCAACCTTACGTTTCTGAGAGCGTATCTCCGAAACTAATGCACGTACATGCGTAAAAATTTAACCACGAAAGGGACGATGTAGTCCACGTAAGCCAGCCAACTTTCGTGCAGTTAGCTTCAGCAGACGCCGAGATATTCCATAAATTTGAGTCTGACATCAAAAGGAAACCCATCATCCTGAGCCCGTCCGGTCGGTACAGGAAGTACCATGCCGGATTCTGGATCACCGGGTCGCGGATTCGAGTTCCTCTAACTTTCAATAAAGAAAACATGTCACGGTGCACTGTCTCCACTAACTCTTAATCCAATCATAAAAAAACAAGCATCTTAAGCCCCAATATTACTCTCTCAACGTGAAACGATAACAGTCAAGTTAAGAAAACCGCTTATTAAAAAGAAAATAAAAAAATAGTCTTCATTAATTCATCATCATCATCATGATCATGATCATCATCAGCATCATTAACGATTGACTGCTAAAGAGAGCGCTCGTTCACGCTACCGATGACATCACAAAAAACAGCCATAAAAACCGCTCTCGCAATCGCAATTTAAAACAACTAAAAATTTTAATAACAGCTCGAGCGCTTTTCTATTCAAACCTCCTAAAAGGAGAAGCCCGAAATCAAAGGCAAAAGAAAAAAATATATATATACATTTACCCCCTTTTCAATGCTCTTTCTTAAACAATAAAAAAAAGAAAGAAAGAAAGAGAAGAGGAAACGAAATTTTAGTAAAATTCGAGTTGAGAGAAAAGAGAAAGAGACTGCGACGACGGCGACGGGATCGGAAAGAGAAGAGGAAGCGCCATCTATTGTTCCTCCCCGTTGAAATATTACTAAATTGCCTCGTGTGCCATCCAAGTATTTACAGAGCCATAAATTGCTATCTTTGTAAGTGCAAACAGATGATGCTTGTAGAAGATCGTAAATCTTTGCCGCCGTCCATTCATCGTCCTCTGCTTAAGAGGAGGCAGTTAGCAGCAAAAGAGGAAAGGCAAGTCAACACCCAGCCACCCACCCACCAACACAAGCACACATACTTCCTCTCTCTTTCTCTCTCTATGGAGAACCCAACCAATATCGTCAGTACCTCTCAATACGAAGCCATTACATTAAATTCCTCCGCCATTCATAACCTAACCTGCTGCACCCATTCCATTCCTATTTCTATGATCCCAAAAGCAACACCATCGTCACATTTTGTACAAAAGTGCATAGGAAAATTTAGTCAACTATCAAATGACCACAAAAACTTCAAACATTCTATTTTACATTGATTCAAGGCAATTCATCCATAATTTCATTTCAAGCTCTTGAACAGTTTCAAACTATCTAAGATTTTTGTAAACATGCGTGCAAGCTGTCCCCACACATTTTCAATTGGAATCGGGTCTGGGGAACGCGCTGGCCAAGCTAAAAATGCTAATACGACTTTGATGAAACCATATTTTCATCTTGTTTCAGGTGCGACCGGAAGCATTATCTTCTTGGAAAGTCCAGTTTTATACCCTAGAAGACCTTTATACCCTAAAGACATCATCCGACCATCAACCAATACTCCTTTCAAGAGCAGTTTCCTTCTCATCTTTACGTGATTACATGAGTGGACATTATAATACCGGTAATAAGCATCTGTTAAAATGAAGGCATAGCCTTGGGAACATGCATCCGGCGTTCCACGTCTCCCATGTTCTTTTGTGGTAAGAGGCATACAGGGTGTTTCTGAATGGTCTGTACAAACTTTCAGGTTAAGTTCCAGAGACCAAAACAAGTAGAAAACGCTTCTTTCGAAAGCTATAACGGATTGAAGGCATCCTGCCACAATTCAAAGAACCGTCTGAAGGAAATTATGCTCTCTCAACATCAGATTCGAAACGTTCTTGTAGCATCATTGTTGGCTGTTACCGGCCTCAATTGCCCAGTGGTTGATAAGCGCCGAGTAACTGCCACCTATGAATAGGTCGGAAAGGACCAAAATCGTGGCCAGCACGCTCACCTGACATGAATCCATTGAACTTCTTCTTCTGGGGGTATTTGAAATTCTAGTTTCTTCTAGCCCAGTACCAGTTGTTGCAACACTTCGACAGCATTTTCTGGATAGTATATTCCAACGGGTTCGCCAATCCTGCGGCGACGTGCACAGGCCTGCGTGGAGTCTAACGGAGGCCATTTTGAGCATTTTCTACAGCAAGTGTATTATCCTCTTATACCTTGCAAGTCCTAAACGCTTAAACCGTTAATTTCGTCTACTGCAGGACATCTTCAAACCGTTAAGGCTGTAGTTAAAAGCGTTTTCGACTCCATGTTCATATGACATTTTCTGCTCGTTTTGATCCGTGGAACTTATCCATATGAGAATCTTCTGCGAATGCACTTTTTCTGTGTTGTTTTTTCAATAACAGAATGCTTCCTGAACTCTTTACCTCTTTACGTTCTTTCATCTGCCGGTATTGTTGATGTTCTTGTCCTGGACTGTTCTCGATTAGAACACATGTACTACTCCACATATCATTGATTACTCGATATTTTTATTCATGGCACATCGTCACGAGTTGTTTGATATATTACATGCCTTATCTTAGCACTGAAAGCCAACTTTACCATATGCCATTCATCTTCATCTCTCAATAGTCTGCTAACTCTCCATAATATCCAGATACTGCTCATTTTCTCCAAGAAAATGCTATGTTCTAATAAGTATGAATTCATTAAAGTTTCGTCCAGGAGCGTACAATCACACCCAAAAAGAAACACTTTCTTGGGATAAAGGTTCGCCCTGCCTCCTTGCTTAATCCCATTACTCTTTACCATGTTGAGGGCGCTCATTGTGCTAGAGAAAAGAAACTTCCATCTTTCCTCCAAAACTGGATCCCCTCTCCCACCCGGAGACGCGAAAAGAGAGAGAGAGAGAAAGAGAGAGTAGTGACGGGTGGGGGGTACCCCCGACCGTTACCCATGAATTATTCCTTGTTGACAAATTCCAAATGTATTTCTTTCTATCTTCTCAGTTTAACCCATTCACTCATGGGTTAGAGGCAGGAAATGAAGCGTTTTGGCCCCGTGCCGATCGTCGAGTGTTTCTTCTCCATCTTCTCTTTTCATTACACTCCCCCCCCCCCCCATCTCACTATCCCCGCGAATCCTATCCCAGCCTCCCAGCAGCGAAGGAAACGAATGAAATTCATTAAAAGAATAAGCGTTGTTTTCCTTTTCCTGACACCAGAGAGCGTATCTGACTCAGTAACCCTCCCACCTTACCAAATCCTTCTTCTTCTTCTGTTGCCAAGACTAAAAATCCAATTTCCAATGAATTTTCTTTGGCCCCCGCGCTTTTCTGTCAATCTCTCCAAAGAAAGAAAAAGCGGATAATGAAGAAGCCTAAGCAGCCTCCGCGATTTTTATTATGACATTTCAAAGTCAAAGCGACCTGGATCAAGCGGAGAAAACGCCTTCGCATTACCTCCATCTCGGAAACCCCTCCACCAAAAAGAAAAAAAATAACGAAACAGGAGAAATAACCGTTCGATACGTCCAAAAATCAGTTTTTCAAAAGGAAAAGGAAACAAACACCCTGAAAAAAAAACAACACCTAAACACAATTCCACAACGCATGCGCTTAAACAAGGAGCAAGCTCAAGGAAGGCCGAAAGCATTAATATAAAAAATAGTTTCCTGCTCTATTGACTGCTTCCCCTGCCGCCTATCCACTCTTTCTCAGTAGTCTGCTAACTCTCCATGATCTCAAGATACTGCTCATTTACTCCAAAAAAATGTTATGTTCTAATAACTATCAATTCTAAGAAGGAGATCCAGGGTATTCATAGCTGAAAGTGACCCTCCTGTCTCGAGCTCGAGAAGCCCTCTGTCCCTGGTAACAACACTTCAGTGGAAGCTTCCGGGACAACAAGAACAGAAGGCGCATTCAAGGTGTACTCTGTCATCCGGATCTTCCAGAACATGCACTAATGTATGCGCAACTGTACTTCTATATTCATAAGAGTTATGGCCAACAATGCAAATAACGTTCATTAAAAATTTCACATGTAATGGAGATTCCATCCCAAGTCTGCAAATTATAAAACAAAATTGAACGGAATTGCAACAATGAATAGAATTCCTGTTATTCGGACATTTCTGAGAATTAATAGTTCTTAGAAGCTACCATCTTGATGATGATGATGATGACGACGATGTATCTTCCTCATGTAATGCGTTTATTATATATATATAATGGACCTGATACTGCACAAGGGCCCCAAAAACCAGGTGCAGGGTCGTTTTGGAAAGTCAGATGAGAACAGCAAGGACCCTCTCCGGGGGGAGGGGGGGGGTATAGATCGCATGCCGCGCTAGGCGATGCTTAAGTTCACAGAGCCGGCTTGCTCTGCGAAAGCCCCCTAGACCACAGCCTCCCAAACTTGAAAATCTTTGAAAATGAGCAGTAACTAGAGATAATGGAGAACTATTGAAAAACAGTGGAAAGGCGCGGCAGAGCACGCAGTCCCTTCGCCATGCTCTGTATGGTTTTCGCCAGCGCACTGCTGCAACAAATGGTGAGTGACTCAACGGTCATCGAAGTTTGCAAGTGGCAGTCGACGATCCAAGCATGTAAGCAGAATTAACGTGACTGCTAGACTACACCATGTGCTGACTGCCCAGTCTTGCTTCAAGACATCGAGAGCAGAGTGCGAATAGCAACAACAGATTACCAAGTAAGTGGTGATGGAATACATTACAAAATACAAGGGTACACCAATGATTATTAGATCTACAACACAACGAAGAAAGGACGCTGAGCGCACGCATTGTCCAACATTGTCATAATGGCCGAAATGGGTACAACGAATTACACATAATCTCAAAAGCAACTGCTCCTTCAGGAAATTTGTAGACACAACCTTACGTAAGTGCATTCCTAACCCTGCATTCTAGCAGGACAATACTCACCCGCAAACTCCAACAAAGAAGAAACCTTTTCTGTGTTGGCCTGCACAGACCGATCGCCTATGGAATCTTCTGCACAGGAAAATATCCGAAGTCTCTTAGGTGTACTTAACCTAACCTAACCCTTACTGCAGCCTTTAACAAGAATCTTGATTTTCCCAAAGAATGTACTGCCCTGTAACTGTAAGCCTTATACGGTATGTACAAGTTGACAAGTATGCACCAGCAATACAATGATTTATATCCCAAAGAGAGAGAGAGACATCCTACTAATAAGTTTAAGCTGACCACACAAACATTACAAAATTTATTTTATTTATTTATTTAGTACCGAAAGTTAGTACCTGTTCTAATGATACCATGTAATATATCAAACGACTCGTAACGATCTATCATAAACGAATACATAAAAGTAATTACCAAGTTCGAAGATGCAGTGATACCATTATGATACCATTGCAAATATTCCATGTAATCAGGTAAAGATACCAACTGTTGTCGCAAGAGTTTTAAACGAGAAGGGGGTCATGGGGCACATGATTTCGGGCTAGAATTTCCCGAAGAAAACAATGGAGCAGTCCGTTTGTTCGTATCTTAATTCGTTCAACAGTGACAAGCATTCCAAATGGCGATTCTCATTGTTACATATGGTGCTCCACGTACTTTACGTGAGCCCCCACCTGTGCTACGGTTGTGTTTTAATCTGTTTCAGTCGTAGGTCTTCCACACCGGGGGTTTGTCCATGCACTTCTTGAAGAGCCAGACAATACTAACATGGCCCTTGCACTCCTCCCTCCCCATGCCCTTATCAACTCTGTGGTTAGTGCCATGATCTAGCACCTGCAACAAAGAGTAAATACAGTGAGAATGCACATCTCTACGTAAACAAGAAATATGCACGTCTCTACGTAAACAATGATCCAAACAAAAGCAGCTCTCACATTTCGTGAATGCAGGTTGCCCACAATCGTCTCGACAACAGTCCTCAAGGGAACTAAATATTCAAAGCGGTGTGTTATGTCCTCATCGGACGACAATGCATCATCATAGACCTCCTCCAACAAGTCCATCTCGAGTTGGTCTAATTTATCAGATCAATTTGACGTGGTGTTTCCTCGTGACAGGCCGAAGAAATCCACCAATAGCTTCACATCAATAGCAGGAATGGCAATAATAATTAAGAAATCATAATAAACAAATATAGGGAAACATCGAAATATCCTATAAAACACATACCATAGGAACACAGCTTCAACATTCTTAATATATTTGGTAGCATAGTAACGAAAAGAATCTCCCGCCTTTAAAAGCGAACAATATTAACGACATTCGTAATCACGAGCGAAAGAATTAAACTGGAAATCTTTCGTGCACTTTCCCCCGCCAACCGGAACCTGCCGAGAGCCCACAATGCAACGGCCCTCCTGGGAAAAATGGCGGCCATCCGTTACGCCAGACGTTCGACGCGACGCCCACTCTTCATTTGCAGAGAGAGAGAGAAAGAGAGAAAACAGATTTCAGGGCGCGTGAAATTAAAATAATCGTAAACTTTATTATGCAGCACGCGACCGTTTTCCACTTTTAATATTTTTAAAATTTCTCAAAAATAAAAATCAACGACACACAGACGCGGAAAATTGGGAAGTACGCCTTCGCGGACCTTCCATGTGCTTTAATACGACGCGCAGACGATTTTTAAAGGCTCCTCGCAGGCGTATTTCGACAGATAACAGAAACTGAATGAAAATGTAGCAAAGTTGGGGCTTTCTCATTCCAATGGCGTAACTCATGCCCCCATACGATTGAAATTTCGATCTGTAGTGTCCTCTGAAAAATACAATGCCGTTTACACCTCAAAAATTGGTTAAGACCTGAACTTTCAATAGAACCGTCTGCGCACAACCAACTGCTCTAGCAAACGACTACCGCTCCTCGTTCACGTTAACGTATTTTGAAAAGCGTGTTAATTTAAAAGAATTAAAACTTAAAATCATCTTTACTCATTCTTGAAGGGTACATGAGCAATATATCCATGACAAATAAAACTGGAAGATCTCAAACATCCCCCCCCCCCCCCCAATCCTCCTTTAGTTTCTGCGAAATTAATTTCAATGCAGTAGAAACTTAACCTAACATAACCTAAAACTTACTCAACAAACGAAAGTCAATGAATACAGGCTTGCGCTCACCAAACATACACGTGCTTATAAATGACGTCATACGGTGGTTAATAAGAGTAGTTACAAGATTGTCAACAGCCTTCCCAGCAATAACGTGAACGCCATCGACTCAACTTCAACACGACCACATGACTTACCCAGAGCTGCCAACCTCAAGGAAGGCACTGGCGGGAGATTCGATTTTCCAAAAGGAGTAATGCAAATCACACTTGATATTAAAATTTGCATAGTATCAAATTATCTACATAGAATTATTATTACAGAAGAATAATATTAATTAAATCTGTAGTGAATTAAAATGCTTAAATAAATTTAACCTATATTTTTATTTAACATCAGTATAAATAAACTGGGAGACAACCTCATTAAATTCTAATTTTATTAATAGAACAATTTTAACAGTAATGATATAACTCGCATCGTAGTGTAGAAATAAATTTTCGTGTTCAATGAAAAGACGATCCAGTAAAGACGGTCGCGCCCTTGTGACCATCCAGAAAAGATAGTAGCGCTCTTGTGACGTAATTTCAATATAGCGAATCATGGCAAAGATAAATGGCGGATATTTTTCAACTAAACTTTAAAGTTCTAAAAGAGAATCTTTCAATCGAATTTTTAATTTTACAACTTCAATTAACTTTCGGGATATTTATTAATAATTGACATTTTCGTATCGGGAGGCGGGAAATGGTAGATATATCGTGAGTCTCGCGCCATTATCGGGAGAGTTGGCAGCTCTGCTTACCGATGAAAACGACAGGCCACAGAGACAGAAATTCCGAATAGCAATGTAACCTTCATTAAGGAACCTAAGATGATCAGGTGACTTTTCCGCGCCAGGGCAACGCCTCCTAAAGATAAGGCCTGAGCGCGAAAACGCCAGACATTGTTACATCATCATCCGAAGATACGTTTCAATCGCATTTCAGGGCCTATTATTGGTAGAAATGCGATTACCGGTAAACGTATCTTCGGTAACAATGTATGACGTTTGCGCGCTCAGGCCCGTAGCCCACGAGATAGGCAGGCCCTGGGGCGGGAAAATCACCTGATCATCTTAGTCCGAATAACAATGTAATCTTCATTGTTTCCATCTTGGATTTTAATAATCAGCAATTTTTCGTTAGTTGGAAACAATGAAGGTCACATTGTTACTCGGACTAAGATGGTCAGGTGACTTTTCCGCGTCAGGGCCTGTCTTTCACGTGGGCTACGCTCAGGCCTTATCTTTAGGTGGCGTTGTTGCTATTGGTAAAAATACCAAAACAATGACTTTTTGTGATGTTTCAATAGGGAACAGATTAGCGAAGCATTCGAGATCAAGTGAGACGATTTTCAGTTGTTCTCCTACTTTCATCTAACGGATGTGACGTCAAATCCGCGTCAAAGCAACGCCACCTAAAGAAAAGGCCTACTCACTGAAACGTCATACATTATTATGTCATCATCAGAGGGCGAGACTTAGGGCTTATTATTCTTAGAAATCCCTAATTGTTAGGTAGATATCATATAATAAGCCCTAAATTTCGCCTTCTGATGATGATGTAACAATGCATGACACTTCAGTGAACGGGCTTTCTCTTTAGATGGCATTGGTCAAAGTCATCTGACCGTAGTAGACTGATCAACAATCCAACCTTCATTGTTTTACAACAAACGAATAAGCAACAGTGATTGTTAAAATCCAAGATAGAGACAATGAGGGCTGGATTGTTGCTCAGAACTACTATTTCAGTTCCGTGGCTATCTTTCTTGTCCGCTGCGGATATCCGGTAAACGCTGCATGCATTATTGTCTGCGACTTAGAGCCTCAGGGTCGCGGGTTCGCTATCACATTTGCGACTCTTACTCCATCATAAAATACAATTTACTTCTCAAACACAAAAAAAACACAACCCCCATCCACAGGTCACCAGCCAAAATAGGAGAAAAGACCATGAAAAAGAAGAAGAAATGACTTGATGACATTCACACTGCTGCCACGCCTTTATGCAGGAAGGTCTATACGAGGCTTCCTGAATCCGACATAAAATAGCCAATTCAGGCCTATAACTTATTCACGACTTTCCCCAGGACATATTCTCCAGCTACGATGGCACACAAGAAAAGAAAGAAAACAAAAAGAGCAAATGGCCAACATTTGTCGTGCCACTTCCACCAACATTTCCTCCGTCGACTCGACACGATCAGAAATTAATGTCGGCGCCATAACAGCTGAAGACACCAGCGGCGGCAAAGAGGTTAAAGGACAGAAACAGTTCGCTTATGGATGGATAGATAGATAGATATAGCGAAAGAGGAGAGTGTGTGCGTTTCAGAGAGAAACGAAAAGGAGAAAAAAAAATCCCAAGAAGAGAAAGAGAGAGAGAGAGAGAGAGAGGCAAACGATTTCGCCGGGTGCGCCCAGCAGTGCGTGCACTTGATTTAAACTCCATTTGCCGTAATTCTACAAACAGCTGCCAGCAAGGTTTTCACAAAATAACTGCTGCTCTTCTATAAGAATGCAATTTAAAAAGCCGCGATTCTTATTAAAGTTAAGCCCGACGCGAGGGGGCAGCACCGGCTTAGGGTAATTGGTTTTACATTACCAGCAGGCAGCCTCCCGTTTCTCCTTCCTTCCTTCCTTCTTTGCCTTCTCTTCTACTACCACTACTACTACTACATCACATGATGACGAGAGAGAGAGAGAGAGAGAGAACATTTGGAGAAATGGGGGCAATTTGCATGTCATTTCTGGGCAACTACAATAAATGCACGTGTACAACCGTGTATAATGATTTGTCGTCAAATTCCATTAAGCGGTGTCATCAAAGTCTCGTGCTTTCTCTTCTGGAATCGTAATGAGTGAGCTGAAAATCTCTGCCATCTTCTCTCTCGCTCTCTATACCCCCACCTCCTCATCACACACACACACACACACACACACACACACACACACACACACACAC
>JAHWFO010050193.1:969318-992715 GCA_023313115.1 Rhysida immarginata
ACACACACACACACACACACACACACACACACACACACACACACACAGATCCTCTACCGCCAACTCCTCTCTCTTTCTCTCTCTCTCTTCCAAAACGCATCACCTATCTTCCATTCCACTTTTCGTTACTCTCTTATTTCCAGTTTGATATTTACAAGAGAAGATTGGGGAAAAAAAGAGAGAGAGAGAGAGAGAAAAAGAAACCATTACATGCCATCAGCAGCCAGAGGGAGTAGAGAAAAACTTTCATTAATTGGAAAGAAAGATTCAAAATGCGACGGCCTACAGAATATTGCGTGAGAAAGGAGACACGAACATGAACCTAAAAAAAAAGAGCGCTCACTCTCCTCCACTTTCTTCCTCAGCTTTTCCCGCTCTTTTGTTTCAATTAACCGAGCAATGCACAACGTAGGACACGAACATTTCAAGAAAATCAGCCGACAAACGCTAAATCAATGCCTGACAAACTTGCAACCAAAACCATCTTTTGACCACGCTTCCGCTAAGAGCAAACAATGCCATATTCTACCCAAAAATAAGACACTTTAAACATGGCATTCATACATTTCCTAACCTATATATGACTTAACAAGCCATTCCAACAAAACGCACCCAACATTTTCTAACCGAACCTAGCATACCTTACCCTAACGTAAGCTAACCAAACATACCAACTTAACGTACCTAAACGGTAGATTTTTGTATGTTTTCAGTAGGTTTTCTTAGGTTTCGGTAGATTACTTTACATTTCAGCATGCTCTGACAAGCGCAATTGCATTCATACATTTCTTAACCAATATACCTTTATCAAGACATTCCTGCAACATGCATCCAACATTTTCTAACCTAACACTACCTACCATATCCTAATCTAAGCATACTTCCATTACACTTTGATTGCCTTCATACATTTCTTAACTTATAAATTAGTTAACAGGCCATCCCAACAAAATAGACCCAACATTTTCTAACCCAACTTACCCTAAGTAACCTAACAAACCTAACTTAACCTACCATATCCTAACCTAACTTACCCAATCTAAGCTAACCAATCATACCAACTAAACGTACACAGCGTAACTTAAACAAACCTAAACGGTAGCTTTTCGTAGGTTTTGATAGATTCTCAGTATGCTTTGAGAGATTTCGATAGTTCTTGTACGTTTTCAGTAGATTTTGGTCAGTTAAGAAAAGTTTTGTCGGTTTTTCGGTAGGTTTTCATAGGTTTCAGTAGGGTTTTTTTTGTTTTTTTTGATTTGCAGCAGGTTTTGCAGGTTGTCGATAGGTTTTTTGTTTCAGCATGTTTTGGTAAGCGTTTTGATTGCATTCATACGTTTCTTAACCAAGACATTCCTATAAAATGCACCCAATCTACTAAAACCTACCATATCTAACCAAACCAAACATATAAACGGAACGTACTCAAGGTAACCTAATCCTACTTACTCAAACCTAAGCTGACTAAACCTAACCTAACCTAACTTACCCAACATGAAAATTCTTCGTTTCAAAATAGGCCTACTTCTGTTAAACTTTAATTGCCATCATACATTCAAAGTACGTATATACGTTTACAGGCCATTCCTACAAAACGCACCCAACCTAAGCTAACTTAACCCAAACTATCGTAATCTCATCAGAAAAACCTAGCTAACCCTATCCAAACCTAACAAAACCTAACCTGCAAAAAGTAACCTAACTTGTACTACCGTATCCTAACCCTACCCAATCGAAGCTGATCTACCCAACATAACCTAACCTACCTTACCTAACTTAACCTAAGTTACAGTTACGCAGCTATCTTTCAATATCCGCTTCTCTAAAATACTCAAAACCTCAAAGGTACATACATCCCTTCAAGAAAAAAAAAACTGCACTGCATACATTATCTAGTACTTATGCACTCATCTGCAAAGAATAAAGGAAGCGTTCATTTCCAATGATATTGACAATGTACACGAGTAAATTGTGAAAAAGCAGTAAATGATTATGAAAACTACTACAGCAATGTCAAAAAGCAGAATCGTCATGCTAACGTGACATTTCCCCCATTAACAAAATAACAAAATTCTCTTTGCATAACGTATACTTGTACACCTTATTAAGCAAAATGGCGGCATCCATGCATACATGAGCAATAACCAGTTCACTTCAATTGGAGAAACGTCAAATTCTAGTTAAACTGGGATTTAATTGCGCACGTCTCGCTCGAGCTTTAAAAAAAAATAAATAAATAAATAAATAAATAAATAAATAAATAAATAAATATATAAAAATAAACAAGACACTTTCAGAGAAACCCGCGCTTTTCGACCAAACTTAGCAATTCTGGGAACAATCCAGTTAGAAGCCAATAACCGTGGCAATTTGGAATGCATTAACCAAAACCTGCCTCCCCATTTCCTATAAGGTTATCATTTTTCCCGCCAGAAACGGTTTGTCGACGCTTTCCGCCTGCGAAGGCAGACTCGGCAGTGTCAAACCATTAATAAGTAAACCCCTTCTTCAATACCCCCTCTCCAAAGCCCCCAATCCAACAAGAGTCGACGTCGTGAGCAACAGCTCCTTTTGTAGCTGTGAAGAAGAAGGAGGAGGAGGAGGACGTAATCTAAATATGGCGTGTACGCAATTTCCTTAAATCGCAATTAAATTAAAAGTAGTTTGGCGGGATCCGCATGAAATATTCACGGGGCGCCCACCCCGTTTTAAAAGCGGACGATTTAATGCATTTTTTAGGCGACGCCAAAATCTCCAGATTTCGAAACGTCTTCTCCGCCCAAACCGCTTTTAAAAATGGAAAGATTGATCCTTTTCCTCCTTCATCACTGACGCAAACACAACACAAACATCAATGTTTGAACAGAAAAGGCAAACATTCGGCGTGTGAAACGAGAGCTGCGGGATCTCTCTCGGAAGCGACACAAGAAGACAGCGCCTTCTCACCTTTCTCAAAATCTGACAAATTTGAGAAATTAATAAAGCGTCCAATATTCATGGGCACAAAACCCAAGCACCTAATACACATCAGGCAACTTCCAAAGTCAAAATGAGAACTTGCAAGGCTGAGATACCTGATATCAGAAAACTTTCAAAATCCCACGAAATGCTGCATACACTACTTTACCCAAAGTACTGGGTCATCTCTCAAACATTTTTTATAGGTTTTTAGTAGTAGGTTTACCTAAAATCTTACAGTAATTTTATGAAGATATACGGTAGCTCTTGGTAGATTTTGATAGGTTTCAGTAAGTTTTTGTAGGTGTTTAACAACTTTTGATAGGATTCAACAGGTTTTTGTTGGCTTTTGTTAACTTTTGATAGGTTTTTGTAAGTTTTCTGTAGGTATTGATAGATTTTGGTAGTTTTGTGGGTTTACAGTAAATTCCGATAGATATCGGTAGCTATTGGCAGTTTGTGATAGCTTTTTGTAAATTTTCAGTAGGTTTTGGTAAGTTTCAGTTAAGTTTTCGTAAGTTTTCGGTAGCTCTTGATCAGTTTCGGTATGTTTTGATAAGTTTCAGAAGGTTTTTGTAGGTTTTCAATAGGTTTTGATAGGTTTCAGTAAGTTTTCTTTGGCCTTTGGTAACTTTTGATAGTTTTTTGTAGATTTTCTGTAAGTATTGATAGATTTTGGTAGTTTTGTGGGTTTACAATAAATTTCGGTAGGTATTGGTGGTTAAGTTTTGATAGGTTTTGGTAGTTTTTGTGAGTTTTCAGTAGGTTTTGATAGGTTTCAGTTACGTTTTCGTAGGTTTTCGGTAGCTCTTGGTAGGTCTTGATCAGTTTCGCTAGTTTTTGATAGCTTCAGAAGGTTTTTGCAGGTTTTCAACAGATTTTGATAGGTTTCAGTAGGTTTGCGTTGGCTTTGGTAACTTTTGATAGATGTTTGTAGGTTTTCTGTAAGTATTGATAAGAGTTCGGTAGTTTTGTGGATTTACAATAAATTTCGGTAGGTTTCGGTAGCTGTTGGTAGTTTTTGATAGGTTTTGTATATTTTAAGTAGGTTTTGATAGGGTTTTGGTAGTTTTTGTGAGTTTTCAGTAGGTTTTGATAGGTTTCAGTTAAGTTTTCGTAGGTTTTCGGTAGCTCTTGGAAGTTTTGATCAGTTTGAGTAGGCTTTGATTAGCTTCATAAGTTTTGATATGTTTCTGTATGTTTTGATAAGTTTCATAAGGTTTTTGTAGGTTTTCAGTAGGTTTGCATTGGTCTTTGGTAAATTTGATGTTTTTGTAAGTTTTCTGTAAGTATTGTTAAGTTTTGGTAGTGTTTGTGGGTTTTCAGTAAATTTTGGTAGGTTTTTTGATAGGTTTTGATAAGTTCTGGTATGTAAGTGCAAAACATCCTAAATGTTGAGGCACCCAAAAACCTACCGAACCAAGCAACAGTTGACCAACAATCGGCAGTCGCTACTGCAGCTTCACTATGGGATTTGGACAGAACATCAACAACCATCGCTTAGCTGCTGCCCAAAAGCCTAAGACAACGATGCTCAACTAAAGTTGAAATGACAAAGCTCATCAGATCTGAACTATTGAGCGAAGAAAAAACAATTATGCGGAATAAGGAACCCCGCTACACGCTTTGGCAGTCTTACGGTTCCACGTACCTGCCTCCTGCTAATATACCTGCCTCCTGCAGAGTGTTATACTGTGGGGCCGTTTCCCTTGGAATCTCTTTGGTTAGCGTAAAGAAAACTACGAATTACGAGGTTTAAGGTTAGGTTAGATATAAAGTGCACAGAGTGCTGACTTCAACTCACCTATCATAAACCTACAAAAACCTACCAAAAGCTACCAACTAACTACCGGAACCTTCACCTTTGAGTCCATCCATTTCGTCAAACGAGAAAAGAGGAGCGGAGACTGATACTGACACTGTTATGTCAAACGTCCAATCTGAATCGATACCTTTAAAAGGACTCATTAATGACGCTACCACTTTAAACCTCACAAAAATCAGTCAAAACCTCCAATATATCTTTAAGCACCACCTACAGGCCCAGAAAGAGACAAAAACATGCACTTGATAAGAGCTCCACCCCGTTTGAGAGCAGCCTTTTTACATCACCGCAACAACCTAAACAGGACTTTCCACTAAACAATCCAATCAATCAATCAGTCAATCGATTAGGGACGAGCCCAGACTCAATTTATTGGCGATGCGTAGAAATCAATAATATCAACAGTCAAATTCATCAATAAGCACCACCAGAACGGCTCTCCTCCACATTTGCTTTACAAGCAAACGACAACAACAACAGCACATTATCTTCATCTGCAACACGGCCAAATCTAAACCCACCCAGGCTGGAAATCTTCATGTCCAGCAATTAACTAATTACTCTAATTAACGATTCATTTCAAGAAACCCCGACAAAACACCATCGAACACTTGGAACCCTGGCGAAAAGGAGGCAGAAATCCGTTTACACTTCATTTGTACGCACCTTCGAGAGGGGGTAGTGAACGCAACTTGTCTGCAGAAACCTGTCATTGGCTGTATGATTGCTTTTGACAAGCTCCACTTAAAACTGAGCCGTCACCGAACAAAATGTCAATAACGGTCTTGTGTGTTCAATACTCTAATATCAAGTATAATTAAGGCACGTGATCCGATTGTGTAGTTTCAATCAAAACAACAGCAACATTTGCTGTTCCGCGGTTATTTAAGGGGGACCAAGTGCAACGAAATTTACTTTTCAAAAGCAAAACCGGAACAGTTTGCACTATGCTCTTAAGCAAATTGAAATTCAAAGGAAAAATCTTAAACGCAAAGTCAAAACTGTTCATTGTCAGACCTTTAAGTAGAATGGATCCTCCAGCAAGTTCGTTCCATGGATCCTTGGGTTTAGTTCTCGCAAATTAAGAAGCCGAAAAGTACTTGGAAGTCTTAGTCGTGCCCCTCCAACCATTCCCGGACAATTCCAACCATACCACATGCCGCATTGTCCCACTCGAACATCCCATCCGCCCCATCAAAGACAGCCAACTTGTTTGGATATACCTGATCCGCAACGACAAGTAAATAACCAAATCGGGTAGAGCCTTAAAATCAGGGGGTATCCTAATAACCGGTATATTCTATAATCCGGAAATTCTGCCATTACCAGCGCCCTCTGAACTATTAGAAAAAATCCTGGTGAAAGCTGTGGAGCTACTACGAACTGCGGGTACTCTCAATAGCAAAGTCATATCCTGCAGCGTAGGAGAATGTCTAACCAAATGTTGCCAGGCAGAAGTCCCATATCGTCCCAGGCCTTCACGTTCGCCAGACAAGTCGCCTAGTGAACATGCATGATATACACACACAACACCTATTGTCTTTCTGGCGAGTATGTCTAGCATCGCCTGCAGTTCCACTTGCATATCCTCTATCGCGTGAAATCTTGTCCCCTTCAACCTTGATTTTCAACTTGGGAAGAGATCGCGGGGGGGCCAAGTCAGGCGAGTAAAGTGGATGAGGAATGGTAGATGAGGTTTCGCATTGTCATTCCTCTGGAGCCATCACTTCTCACCTCCTCTTTTAGCTGCCTTAAAACATCAGGATAGAATTCTCCTTTAGGACAGCGATTGAACCCCCCCCCCCCGATCTCTAGATCATTGCAAAATCACAATCACAAAAACAAACACCACAACGTTTGTTTTTTTTCTGATCCTGCCAACTAACAATAAAGACACCAACTTAGCTGAAAGCCTTGATTAGCATGGTCCAAAGACTTGGAATTTCCCAGTTTCCCATTGACTACTCGTTGTGGTTGGCGCGGAGGCGCCCTCTGAAGTTGTTGTACGCAAAACGGGACTGTTCCCAAATATTGAAATGTCAGTCGAACAAGTGCGTCGAAAACTAACACGAAACACGAGTAAACATTGGATACAAATTTATGGAACTCAACGCTCATTCCTATAGGAAGAGCGTTTTTTAAATGATGTCATCATCACTGGGCGCCCTCTGGAAGCTGTCACATTAAACAACCCTGCTTAGAGAGAGGTACTTACAACACAAAATCTACTTTACCAGCAAGTCCCGTTAGTGATGATATAGCATGTAATATATCAAACAACTCCTAACAACGTATCATGAATAAGTTGGAAGGTACTGACTGAAAAACGATGTATGACGCTATAGCGAGTGGCTTGTAGACATTCTCTAAACCGCTACCATCTAATGCCGGATTACTGAATAAGCTGGACGATAAATTAAATGGTACATAGCTGCAACAGCTTCTGTATTAAATTATTACTTACGTGCCCAAAAACGTACCAGGACCTGTTCTGAAATTTGTGTTCAAACGCAAAGGGGGTCATGTGACCATTCGATCTGGGGTGCCTTTTTCTCACTAATCCGATAATAAAACTAGTTTTCGGATATCTCTATCCCTTTTCGAGTTACTGCTTGTTATATGTCATTAACATACCTGACAACTTGTTCGATTCTACTCTGTAATCCAATTATACCGATTAGAACACTATTACAACATAACGAAGAAAAAAAAATCGTACAATTTGGCAGGTATGCTATTACAATGACGTGACAGATTAGAAATTTATGCCGAATTAGCGAAGGAACCGGATTACCGGTAGGCGAATTAGCGAATGTCGACCTGTACTTGCCTACTGGCGTGTATTTTTAGATAAAGATCTTCTTGGGGTATTTATCACTTACGTAACACACTATACATCTAACAAGTAAGCTCTGGAAATTCTGAGTTTGGAAATTACGCCCGAACAAACTAGTCTGACAGATGAATGAAAACACCATTAACCCATTTAAAAAAGGAATCCCTTAAAAACCAATTCATTTCCCGCCACTCTTCTTTTAATCCTCATAGCAATCAAAAAAAGAGCAGACTCCTGTAAAGCATCATCAAAACACATTCACGTCCCCCATCTTTTTTAAAAAGATAAAAACAAAAGACAAACATCATCGTTCAAGTACCACCTACCACCGAGCGCTGCGCCTTCTGCCGGCTCCGTAGAACACCACCACCACCAGTAGCAAAGCCGACGGCAGCGCCATCCAAGCTTAAACGCTCGACTCCCAAACACCAAAAAAGCGGCATCATAATCTTACCTGCAAGTACAAAAAAAAAAAAGAGACATAAGTAAGAGCAACAGAGACAGCAAAGAGTACGAGTGTGATTTTTATTGATCGTTACGCTGAGCGTCACAAAAGGTGCTCGCTTAAACCTAAACCTTCGGGGCACTTAGGCAAATTATGTTGGAGACTGTAAAGACGCCGGCGCTTATGAAAACAACAAACCGTACGGGTTAATTCGCAGCGAATGGGACATTAAGCACACACACGCGCGCACTCACAAAACACAAAACAACGACGACAAACGACAAAGTTGTTGTTACGCTTCTTCTCTAAGAGCCTCCAATTCACACACACGAGAAGATCGCAATCCACAGACACATAACACACACACAAAAAAACACCTCCCTTCAGGGGATAACGTTGAAGAGTAAGTAAGGCGGGGGTATGCAAAAAAAAGAAGAGACACACAGAGAGATGAGTGGAGGAGGGGGGGTACGATATCTCACTGAGCGGGAACGTCAAAGGGGAGTAGTGAGCGAGGAGTGAGTGGTGAATAAAAAGCTCCGGCGCAAAGATCGTGCAAGTTTTGCAACAAGCGGTGAAAGCCAAAGCCATTACCCGAGATTACTTGAGAGTCAACGAGCGACCCCTAGGAGAAATCATGAGGAGGCGGGCTGCGAGAGCGACTCCTTCAGTGACACTCCCGACACAATACGACACTTCCAATTCAAATTTTACGAAGAGAGAGAGGAATTCGCAAGTGCCTCCTCCTCCTCCTCTTCTTCTTCTTCCTCCTCCTCTCGCCATTATTACAACGACACAGCTTCCTTCCTTCCTTTACCCCCAATTCCTAACCCCCTACACTCCAAACTCGCTTCGCTTTTATTCCTCATCCTCTAAATCATCCTTCTGCTTATAAGCGCTCTTCTTAATAATAAAGAGTTAACTGACGTTCTTTAAAAAATAGACACCCCTTACAAATAACCCTATTTCCCCGAAAAAATTGGGTAGAATGTTTTATAAAAATGTGACGTCATCAACTCCCAGCTTATGGGTCCAACCATTGTTGTTCATGGGTGCATCCATTGTTGGGAAGTTTGTTTACTTCCAATTCCATTGTTTTGACGTCAGCACTTTACCTGCCCATACCTTGTCCAACGAAAATTTGACTGCGCGTGCCCAATCAATTTCCAATCTCAATGTTTAGACATTGTTAATGTTACATTCCAACACTCCCTAACAATGAAAATCGGAAATTGATTTAGGTTAGGTCAGGTTACATCGGAAAATGAACTTAACATTGTTGCTAGAACCTATCTTGGTCAGGTGACTTTTCAGTGCGCAGGCTTTCTTTCTAGGAGATGCTGGAAAGACAGGCCTGGGTCCCTATTCTTGAATTTTTCTTGAATTTGTAATCAACCTCACATACACTATCTTACCCGAGGGCTTTCAACTCACACAAATTCTGCAGTTCAAACTACTGAACGAATTCGACTGGTAAGAGGAAGTACGTCACACACACAAATGAGCTTCAACACTGATAAGCATCTGGAATCGAGACTATTCATCAAGGGCCAATCAAATAACCGGAAACTATTGCCACATTAGATCATCATCAGAGGGCGAGGTTTAGGGCTTAATATTGAATTTCTACCAACAACAATTAGGGATTTCTACCAATAATAAGCCCTAAATCTCGCCCTCTGATGATGATCTAACAATACATGACATTTCAGTGAACAGGCCTTCTCTTTAGATGGCGTTGATAATAGCACCACCAGAACGACGTAATGATGTTTTATCTTTACCATGTTCTGGCCTCGTAGTTTCTACAAGTTTCTACCATCCAGCCTTCATTGTCTCCATCTTGTATGTTAACAATCGGCGTTTTTCCTTTTGTTGGAAACAATGAAGATTGAATTGTTGCTAGCATCCCGATGGTCAGGTGACTTTTCCACTTCCAAGACTAAGGCCCGAATCACAGCTGGGTATAACGTGCGACTTGAGTCTCTGAAAAGGTCTCAAAACGAAATCACAGTTGGTCGTAAACGCGAGTCCAGAGGGCGAATGGACTCGCCAGATGTAAGCCACGAACGAGGTGGCTTAGCGAGTAGAGTCCAAATTGGAGAGTCCATATCGAAGCAATCAAAATGGCGGACTCGCATCGCACACTGGAAAAATCCCACGTGTTAAGCACTTTCATCTTCGCTTCGAGTAATTAACATAGGACAGGATGAATATTATGAATGACGCTGATCATCTTAAATTAAAGAAACGCCACATTTCCTTCAAATATACGGGATCAGTACATACGGTTATTGCGTGTCGATTCTCACCCCCTCCCCCACCATGTTTGCTCTTCTCTCCTTGCTAGTGCTTCGCCATACGTATATTGGCTCTCGCAGTTTCTTTCGTGTAATCTTTTACAGTTTTTATTACAAAAAAGCAACGCAAAAAAAAAAAATTATTACATTAATAAGAAATAAACATTATCAATGTTCATTATAATAATAATTATAATACCAATAAATGTACACAATGTTACCTAAATAACGATAGAAATTCATAAGTAAATGCAATAAAGTGAAAACTAACGCAAGCTGCAACTTAAATACATTATTGAATTAAAAATATTTTATAAGAACGCAGGCTGCAACTTAATTATATATATATATATTGTCATTTAGAAAATAACAAATGTAATTTGATATTAAAATAATAAATAAATAAATAAATTATTATAAGTAATGTGTAAAATTACGCTCCGTTTATAAAGAATTTCTCAAGGAAACGATGTTTTACCTCTGATCCACACAATTCCAAATATAATTTTTTTAAACTTAAGGATTTTTATATAAATCTGAAAATAAATTTACTGGTTTCCCTAATGTTGGAATTATGATAGGAAAAAAAATAAACCAAGAATAACGTCCCCAATAACAATTTCACAAGCTTTTATAAAAATTTAAGAAAAAATAAATGACGTTATATCTTTATCTAATTAAATGTGATCATTTAAAAATTTTGGAATTGGAATTTAAAAAGGCTATTTTATAATAAAGAAAAAATAAGAAATTTGACAAAAGTTAAACCTAAAAAAATCATTCTGAAAAAAATTTGATTTACACAGACAGTTTAATAATAAGAAATGCATCTGTGTTCAGAGGGATAAACAGATTTAAATAATCCATCACTTAATTCAAGTACTATATTAACAAATAATTTCGGATATAAGTCACAATATTATAAAATGAGACAAACAAAATTTCTTTTTCAACAACATACAATGAAATCGTTATCGAAATTGCATTTGCCTTTCCATATTTTCATTATATATATTGCAGAATAAGAGATTTTGCTTGTATTAATTTATAATATTGTATCTGATATTATATCATAATATTACGATATTATATCTACAGGTTTAATATACGAATTATTAATTAATTAAGGAAAAATAGTTTTTAAATCTGTTAAGATTTTGATTTCCTAAGCAGAAAAACTTCAAAAACACCTTTTTTTTTTTTAATTTTTACATTCCTCCGTGAAGGTGACATAAAAACCACATGTCCAGCATATGTGGATCTCGGCCCTATCACCGTTGCTATGACTACGCAAAGGTTTCCAGAGAACACGCCTACAAATTTGCGTCACAAACTGCTTGAGCTGTGGTTCACTTGAGCTGGTGTCTGTAGGGTAGTTGTGATACGAAAGGACTCTGAAAAAGGACTCGCGCTCAAATTCAGCTCTGCCGAGCCAGCGGTAGAGTCCTTTTTGAGACCTTTAACTGTGATGCGGGCCTAACTCTCTCGTTGGCCTCGGTTAGTTACGAAGCCAACGAAAAAGACGGGCCAGACAACACCTTCTAGAGAGAAGCCCTGCGGACAAAAACTGTATACATTGTTACATCATCATCAAGCGGGCAAATTTAGGGCTTATTATTGTTAGAAATACGAATACCAATAGCCGTAAGATGACGATGTAGCAACGTAGCCGACGAAAAAGACAGGCCGGGGCACTAAAATGTCACATGACAAAAGTAGATCGAGCAACAATCCAACCTTCATTGTTTCTATCTTACATTTCAACAATCAGTCTATTTTCGTTTGTTGGAAACAATGAAGATTAGATTGTTGCTCGATCTACCTTGGTCATGTGACTTTTCAATGCCCCAGCCTGTCTTTCTAGGTGGCTTTGTGTAGCAATGTATGACGTTTTTGTCCGCACGCCTTCTCTCTAGGAGGTGTTGGGCCTGGGCACAAAAAAGTCAGATGACTATTGTAGCCGGACCAACAACCCAACCTTCCTTGTCTCCAACAAATGAAAAAAACACAGATTGTTAAAATCCAAGATGGAAACAATGAAAACAAGATTGTTGCTGACAGTACTATGGTCAGGTGACGCTGGAGTGCCGAGGCAACACCTCCTATACTCTGTCTCATTATATGAAAAAAGCTGCAAGGCAGTGTGGAAAAACACGTCACTACTTTTTCACCTCGTCAAGTAGTATCCAATTGCGCACACGTAGTGTTCAAAAACATGAAGCACTGTTTCAGTTTCATTTTAGCCACTACGGTTTCAGTTTTTTTTTTATTGGCTGCGCGTTGATCTGAATGAAATGAAAATTGGTAATGTGGCTTTCCCATACTGCCTTGCAGCTTTTATCATTTAGTGAGACAGACTTTAGACAGAAGGCCTACGGACAAAAACGTCATCATCAAGCGGCTATTGTTAATCGTATTTCTACCAATAATAAGCCCTAATCTGGCCGCTTGATGATGATGATGTCACAATGTATACACCTTTGTCCGCAGGCCTTCTCTCTAGGTGGTGTTGGCCGAGGCCTGTCTTTCTCGTTTTCTGCGGTCAGTTGCCGAGATCAACGAGAAAGACAGGCCTTGACCGTGACCACCGAGAGATAAGGTCTGTGCATTTAAACTTCATACATTGTTATATCATCATTAAAAGGGTATTGTTATTCGTATTTCTATCAATAGTTACTCTTAAATTAGCCCTTCTAATGATGATGTAACAATGCGTGAAGTTTCAATAAACAGGTCTTGTCTCTCGGTGGTCACGCCCTGACCATCGTCATCCAACCAAGAATCCAACCTTCATTGGATTGAAAAAAACGAAAAGAATACTAATTGTTAGAATCCAAGAGGGAAACAATGAAGGTCACATTCTTACTCGGACTACATAAAACTCCACAGGGTTGAGATCGGGAGATCTGGCAGGCCATGCTAAACACATTAACCAATAAACCATGCAAATTCTTGTTAATCCGTTTTTACTGCAGTTTGAGGTCATGTGATTCAAGCGTCTACTTCTTCAAGGAGTTGGATGAGCCTACTCATAGAAAACAAAAACCAAACAGATGTCGAGAAGGTACTAACTTTGCAAAAATGATCCATTCCGTTTACGACGAATATCACAGAACTTTTATTTGCACTTACACAGGAAAAGCTCTACCAAACAACACAGCGACATACATCGCCCATTAATCCACTGATGTCAGCACGAGCAATGGCACACTTCCGGAAACGCCATAGCTTTTCTTTCATTAATTAACCAAAAAACAATTAGAAAAAGAAATGACTTTCCCTTATCCGTAATGAAAAACAAACCAGCGACTCTTTAAGTAAGTTCCTTCTTCTCTCCAGTAGCCAACAAATCCTAATGCCAAACCCCGAACACAGATGGTCAACAAGACGAATGGCCCCAACAACTTGCTCCAGCAAAAAAAAGAAAGAAAAAGAAACTCCACCACGAGAACAAACTTGGAAATGGAAGAAGAAGAAGAAGGAGGAGGAGGAGGAGGATCCGCAAGAATTTCTATTTTCGGCAACGACTTCCAAGGACCCGACAAAACTTTCCTCAACACAAACTCGGGCAGTCAATCGAGTAGGGGGTAGCGTAGGAGAAGAGGAAACCGATTCCCTCCTCCTCCTCCTTCATCCCGTCCACTTTCCTCCTTCTTCCTTCACCGAGTTGGGCGCCTGCGCACTATGGATGGCGCCCAGTGATCTATGGTGCCCAGTTTCCTGGCTGCAAACTTTTCGATGAAGGGGTTGAAAATTAGTTTCGACCTTGGGACGAGGGGGTCGCATGTAAATCCACTCGCAATGACTAGCAGCCATTAATGAGACCAGCCAGACGCACGCGTTTCCCAATTGCAACTAACACGAACGCACCATACACCCCCCCCCGCTCTACAACGCCCTCACACAACATCCTCAGAAGGCACCATATGCTCTACACGTGATACTCCACGCTGTACACTTCCACAGAAGCGGGGCAATTCTACACAGCCGCTTCAAGACAGCCGGGGCTGCGAAAACGAAATTTAAAACCTCCATTTTTCCTAGTTTGCGAGTCTGATTCAATAATAACTTTTCGGATAACGTCGTAGAACACCCCCTCGACAAAACCCCACCCCATCTTTCAGAATTCGAATTCTCCTTTTCAGACTATAATGCGCATAAGAACAACCCAAACTTAACCAATTTCGTGAAACAGAACTCTAACACTTGCTCAGTTTCTCAACAGTCTGCTAATTCTCCATTGTCTCCAGTTACTGCTTATTTTTAAAGATTTTCCAGGACATAAATTTTCCGGATCATTTCATACAATGCTGGTGCTCTAGCGTTCGTTCGTTTCCGAATTTTCGACTTCCGTTTTCGCCAATCGACAATTAGGCAAAACGACAACCTGAGTTCGCTGGCGGAAAAAAAATATCGGTGAACTACTTCCGGTTCAAAAGGTCACAAATAACAGAGGGGACAATGTGTTTCACTATACAATTCTATATATAAATGGCCTATGCATTATTCAATGCACTTCTCTCTTTGCCATTCGATAGCTAAGGCAGAGAGAAGGCTTGTGAATTAAGTGAAGGCACGTGATGGCCTTTCTGGTTTTGTAATGATATGTGTTGTAATGGTACCATCACGGTACCATTGGAAACTATTAATGCTAAGATATAGCATGTAATATATCAAACAACTTGTCATGACGTGTCATGAATGAATATAAGTAAAATATAATGGTAGTCGAAACTGGTTCACTTGCACGCGCTGTAATGGTACCATTATTGTACCAATGAAAATCTTCAATACTATTAAATAGCATGTAATATATCAAACAACTTGTAATGACGTGCCATGAATGAATATAACGTAAAATTAATGCTAGTCATAATTGGTTCAATTCTACGAGTTGTAATTGTACCATTATTGTAGCATTGAACATCTTCAATGCTAAGATAGGCCATGTAATATATCAAACAATTTGTAATGACGTTCCTAACGGTATTGTAACCTGATCGTAGTTGAAATAAAATCTCAAACTGTCAAATATCTCGAGGGGAGGCGGAAATGTCTAAAAACACTATGATGATGATGGTCAATTATTATAAAACCATTCCTAAACCAAACAAACGAAACGAATCAGAACCAATAACAATATAATAATAACAATAAAAATAATAATAATAATTTCTCCGGTAACCCGACACCAATAACAACAATCGATCGAATATAATAAATGCAGAACCAAATCATCCAATAGAAAAATCCTAAGCAATGAAGAAGTACTCCAAGGGCAAAGTCCATTAGCAGAAATCTTCATTTAATCAAAAAAAAAAACAGCTAAGATTCTCAGGTAGGACAATTAAGAGTCAAATACAAGGCACCCCCTCCTCCTCTTCATTATGTGCTACTCTTCATAAACAGAAGAGACGGCCATTTCCCATCGAGGAATTAATGCCATCGCTCCAGTTGACACATCCAGCGTTCCCTCGTAACCATCACTGCACGCGACGTTAACTACCCGTCCTAATCGTCACCGGTCTCCTCCTTTCCTTCCTAGACGAAAAGAGTGTGAAAAGAGAGTGAGAGAGAGAAAAGCCGTTCGACGTGGCCTCCGAAGCACGAAAATAAAATACAAGTTTAAATGGCGATGAACAGATAAAGAGGAGGAGGGAGGGAGGGGTCCGCGAAGCCTTGAAATCTCTCCGCTGATAATGGACCTATTAGGGTTTCCTTAATGGCCGCCACTTGTTAAGACTCATTCGTACCTAAAGGGTTATGAGAAGCAATGACCGAATGATGGCCTCGACCAACAAACTCAAAATCTAATGTCAAAATAACCTTCACCATCGCCATCATCATCATCATCATCATCATCATCTCTCTCCTTTAAAGTGACACGCCTGACGAGAAGAAGGAAACAGCTTCAAAACGACGGCTCTGTTTTGTATAAGTGTGTGACACTTCCACAAAATCGTCGAATATAAAACACCCTATGAAATGATCCCCCGGTAATCGTTCAATTCCACGCTTTGATCTAAATATCGAATCTAAGTGTTCTAATGTTTACATCAACAACAAACCCATTTAAAAGTCCAAACACTGCACTCTTATACACATACCCTGGAAAACGAAATTAAAAACACGATTTTCACATATAATAGTTTGAGATCACGTGATTCCAGCCTCACCTCGTTGATCTTTCAGGTCTATTGTCATTAGTAGCTACTTGCTATTAGGCCTAACGTTATCAACAAGAGCTAATGGCGTGTTGTCTCCTTCTAGTTGTCTAATTTGACGGGATATGAAGAAAGGCAGCTACACTGTCTCTCAGCAGACTGCTAACTCTCCATGATCTCTAGTTACTGCTCATTTTCTCCAAGAAAATGTTATAGGTCTGTTTTTATCAATAGCTAACTGCAATGAAGGCTATTGTAATCATCAGCTAGCAGTTGCTACACATACAGTCAATTACTTAGGCCTAGCACTGTCAACAGCTAATTTTTCATGTAATAAATTTAATAGTCGATGAGGACTGATTACATGTGAAATTTGATATGCTCTGGTACGTTAATTGTTGGTTATCAGTTGTTTCGATAGGTTTTGGTAAGTTTTTCTAGGTTTGCGATTGTTTTGGTAGGATTTGATAGGTTCCAGTGGGATTTGGTAGTTTTCGATTGATTTGATAGGTGCTAGCAGGTTTTTGTAGGTTTAGGTTATTTTGGTAGGTTTTGATAGGTTCCAGTAAGTTTTTGTAGGTTTTCAGTTGTTTTGATAAGTTCCAGTAGGTTTTTGTAGGTTTTCGGTTGTTTTTGCTAGGTTCCAATAGGTATTCGGTCGTTTTGATAGGTTCAGGTAGGCTTTTCTAGGTTTTCGGTTGTTTTGGTAGGATTTGATAGGATTGTCGGCATAGCTTCCACTCCCAGTTGCCCAGACCATGTACTTACTACAAACAGGCCGCCGGCACCTGAAGCGAATTGAAATCGGCAATTGCATGCCTCTAAAGAAAACGTCTGCAAAGAACGGGAAACTTCGTCTTTCTAAAAGTGGTGTCTGTAATATCACGTAAACACTTTCTAGAAGGTTATGTGGTCTGACGAATCACGATACACATTGTTTTGTACAGAGGGTTTAACGGGAGCTCCATGAAGCAACGAATCCAGCTTCTTCTGTTGGTATGAAACAGATCCTCTGATATTCATGGAAAGGTCGGGCGTGTGTCAACGGACCAAGTCAACATTGTTGCCGATCGAGCTTATGGTTGGTTCAGCAGTGGCAAACTGAATACGTGTGCAGTTATGGGTACCATGTAATAAGGTAAAATCAAAACCCTATGAGATATCAATAACAGATTGCATATCCGTCATCAGCATATCATTCCACGTCAAATTTGTATGTCATGAAGTCCTATCACCACGCAAGAACCATGATGAGGTCCCAGGAACAATGCCTAGCAATCACTTTGGTAAGAGCAACCTAACTAGTACTCAATCCAGAGTTCCTAAAGGCAATGCTTACCATTCTCAAGTCCCAAGTACTTCATGCATTCCAGAAGGCCTTATTCCCAGCCAAAAAAGCCTAACCAATCTTTAAACTTTCACATGATCGCATTGGAATTTCACAACTCTCCATGCCCACTCCATCACTCCGAGTGTGCTGCAAGCCCTCACGATCGGAAGCTCCACAGCACCAAATTCCCAACTCTGAACAGACAAAGAGTTTAATTCTGACAAGATCCTCTCGCGCATAATTAAATTTGCATCCAACAACAACAACAGCAACAACAAACAACACCAACACGTAAAACTCCGCCTGTATCGTAAAACTCTCTCTCTTGTGACAACAACAACAAAGCACAAGCCATTAACTTTTCACACAAAACTTTAGCCGATTTTTCCTATAAACAACACAGAGAGAGAGAGACAGAAGCTGTGGGTGTTAGACAGATATTGTTTTTGAATGGAAGCAAATGTTCAGTGTCGCATCCTGGTGAATGAAATGCAAAAAGATGAGCGAGAGAGAGAGAGAGGCCGACGACAAATGCTGTAAAAAAAAAACTCCAGGATCCTTAATGGAAAAAACGATGAGCTCGATTCGATCGAAAATGGAGTGAAAGAAGTTGAGCATAGAAAAGAAGCCAACGAAAAAGAAGGGGGACCCTCTTGATGTTAAAGAGCGGCTAAAAAATTATTGATTTAAAAATTTACTTTCTATGACTCGGCAAGCTTGAAATGGTTTCAAGAAAATTATTTACTGCGGGAAAAAAAACGGAAGAAAGAAGAGCTGCATCGGGAAAGGAAAAAGAAGAGGATCATAAATGAAAAGCAACAATATACACCACATTAGTAGTAATAGTAGTAATAATAAACCATTAAAGAATAACATAGCCAAGTACCGAAAGGCCAAACTAGTCATGTCACATAAACCATTTGAACCATAAACATATTACACGCCATATCTTAGCATTGAAAATTTCCAATGGTACCATAATGGTATTATTAGTACAAGTACCACTGAATCAAATTCGACCATCTTCGAACTTCTTAAGTAATCTTATATATTCGCTCGTGACATGTCGTTCCAAGTTGTTTGATATATTACAAGCCATATCTTAATGAAAATTTCCAATGGTACCATAATGGTATCATTAGAAGAGGTACCACTGAGTCAAATTCTACCATCATCGAAATGCATTTATCGATTGGTGTGAGCAATACTTAACGTTCTATTCGCTCATAGCTTATCGTTACGAGTTGTTTGATATATTACTTACTCTATCTTAGCATTGAAGATCTGTAGGGGGTACCAGAATGGTACCATTAGAGCACGTGCTAATGTACTTATTTCGACCATCTTCGAAACGGTTCTTGCGATGAACAGTATTTATCGATTGACGAAAGCAGATTTTGAAAATCTCTCATACGAGTTGCTGGGCAATTCTTTATGCAGATACAAGAATAATACAAGTTGTTTGATGTATTACATGCCATATCTCAGCACTGAAGATTTCGAAGGGGGTATCCTAAGTATGACCTTAGAACACGTGCTACTGCACCGATTTCGACCATCTTCGAACACGTCCGCGCCATGATCCATATATATCGACTGGTGAAAACAGATTTCGAAAATCCTTCATACGTTTCGAGAAAATTCGGGTTACAGACAGACAGGCAGACAGACAAAATCCCTCATTGTAATAGGATAAAGCACCTTAATAACAATAGCCTGGGTTACGAGCTCCGACATATGTAGCGGAATATGTTCTGAGCTCTTATAGCAATGCTGAAGTCCCAGATGACCCAGTAGGGCCTGCAAATGTTGGAGATGGGTAATAGAACCATACAGGTCTTTATTCTGGTTATAACCGAAAAAAGCATCACAGCTGTTCGGAAATCACCAATATCCCAGCTTACTCCTAGCGTATCAAGAACTCAAGCAGATGGATTGTCAAGAACGCGTATTTGTAATTGCATGTTCTATGCTATGAATTCTTTAATGAGCTCGCCCCCCGTACATCCAAACGTGATTTCGGCTTAAACCATCTTTTAAGAGGGCCAACTATTCTAAACTGTACATTTGCCTTCGTTGACCAGGACAGTGAAGCAGACTGATAACTACTGTACAAAGCTGACAATGGTGCGTCGACAGAAAGGGCTACACTTTTTTACTGACAATAGGGAGTGCAAGTGTGACGTCAGTCCTTGGAATTCTTCAGTCACGTGACTCGATTTGGTTCCAAACAAGTCTTCTCGCTTCGGGATTTAACATGGTTCCAACGTAGGGGTGGAATAAAATCGCTTTGTATAAGCCCAGTATTTATAACACATTTAAGATGTGAAATTGTTTAGTTCCTCACTGCTCAAGAAGGAGCCAAAACAGCGATTTAGACATCTATCGTTTTCCCAAAGAAAGAAAGATCCGCGAACGATGGCATTCTTTTGCTAAGTGATTAAAAGTGATTAAAAAGCGTTCTAATATTAATGTATAAATTATATAATGGGATTAAATGTCTTAATAATGGTATCAATTACACAAATTAACATAATAATTTAAGAGATGTCATTTTAAGAGAATTTAAGAGAGATGTCATTAATCCGCCCGTTTCAACGTTACTAGTACGTATATTGCGTGGTTCCAATGTTTGGAACCAGCGATCCCATTTCCTAGGCTCTCGGCCCGTTCATCGCGCAAATGACGTCAGCTGTGACGTAGTCACTTGCACTCCCTATACATGATTAGCTAAAGTGTCTGTTCCATCAAGTGAATGGATGTTGAGCTATTCGGCGGAAGACCTCCGAATAGAACCATAGTGCAGCCGTTGTTGGCATGTTATGGTATGGGTTATGTTTTCCCGGCAATGTCGGGCTCATTCACCAATAATAACCAATCATTCCTACAAAGCGACAGGTCGTATGACCAGAATTGTCCAACATTGGAGAACCATCCACAAGACCTCAAGGTACTTCCAGATGGATTCACTCAATGGATCCTCCACCTCTCCTGCAAATTACAGCCATCTCTTTCGGGGTCCCAAGTTGCTGAAAAAGTTTCTACCCTTCAGCGCTTCATACCTTCCAGAATAGGCACTTTAGACCTAGAAATCATAGCAATAACGGGAAAGAGTAGATCGTAGGTGTACAGGTGCCTCAAGGATGTACATACCAGAAACTGTCCCTGTTGGCCAATGGTCGAATGCGAATGTAAGCTTTGTTGATTTTGGTTATACTCGGTTAGTAAACACAGGGTCCTGCAAATGAAATGGCAACACTACCGGTTAACGCTTTCGTTTAAAAAATTAGTCTCAATTGACTGTTAAATAACGTCTTTAAGTTATCTACATCGAAATCATATTTAAAGAGTCTGCAAAACCTCACATTCCAGAAGAGAGATTGCTGACATAAAGGCCCCACCCTGAGTTCCCGTCCGAAAGAATAATCCCGCCAAAAGCCCAAAAATTAAGTCTCACTTAATTCAGAATGAACTGAAAGGAAATCTTAAAAAAAAGGTAAACGCAATAAAAGATGAATGGGTTCAGAGCACCACCAGAAAAAAGAAATCTCCTTCGGCTGCACATGTGGTCCAAGAAGATGGAGTGATTAAACTCGCAGCAGCAGCAGTGCCGGAGAAGATTACGAACGAAGGCTTGTTATGTCTGGTGACGTATTTATTTGAGCATTTAGCAAAAGAAATGACCTGTTAAGAGAGAGAAAGAGAGAGAGGAAGAAGAGTATGCAATTCCTCCATCTCCTCTAAAGGGCGCATCCCAACGTCAAAAGGTCGGCACAAGGGGCCACATTCTTATTACCATCGTCGTCGGGTAGCAACGCACACCAGCAACATTAGGACGATGAAGAATTGGTGGAGTTGAGGACTAGAAAGAAGAAAGAGATGAAGAAAGAAAAGGTTGAGCGGCGAGGAGCAAAGTTAAGGGTCAATAGATCCCGACCAAAGGAATGAAGAGCTTATAAATCTCGAGCCACTTGCATCTTATTAACACAGGCTCCTCACTCTCTTGCCTTCCTTCCTTCCTTCCAGGTCGTCTCCCAAAACATCTCAATGTCATCATCCACATCAGCCACGAGGAAGGAAACAGACCCCCAACCTCAAACATGTGTCGCTCGGGTCTGCAAAATTACATCCACTTTCACAAACAACAACAACAAGAGCAACAACACTTGACATCTCATCGACCGGACTAAATCGGTCATTCAGATTATCATATAAAAACCAAATTTTAAAAAGCCAGCCTTCATTCAAATTATTCTCGAGTGTCTGTCCGCATAATATTGCATTTATTGATCAGTATTCAATTTAGTCTCCTTACAGGATACAAAGAACTCGGTGAGAGCTGCAGTTATTTTTTGATCCTTATTCTAATTTTATGACAGTCATTAAGACCCCAAAGTAAAAATTTCCAGAATCCAACTGGACCTCCTTTGGCGTGAATTTCAACATGGAAGCGGGTTCCCATAGAGTCAATAAGTGTCGAAGGTTTTGCTAGGTTCGGTAGGCTTTGGTAAGTTTCTGTAGGTTTAACTACGTTTCCGCTGGCTTTTCATAGTTTTCGGTGGATTTTGGAAGGTTTTTAGTAGGTTTACGTAGGCTTCTGTTTGTTTTGGAAGATTTCGGAGTTTAAGGAGGTTCTTTAGTTTTTTTGGTAGATTTTTGATAGGTTTAGGTATACTTGTATAGGTTTTGCTAGTTTTAGTAGGTTTCATTAGGTTGTTTTTGGTAGGTTTAGGTCGGGGAAAAGAAGAGAGGAGGTCAGTCCACTTGTCCACAAGAAAATTTTATACAGGGTGTTTCATAATTGGTGTCCCATATTTAGGTCCAAATAACGACTCAGATTGGGGGAAAATGAATATTGATTATTTGGTTTTAATGTCCCCTAATTCAGAATAAAAACATTTCGCGTCCCTGGGGGTGAAGGGGTAAATTTTGAAAATTTTAATTTTGTAGGGGTAGGGGTTAGACCCCATGTGTTATTTAGAAAGTTGTAGAGCATCATGTAAAATGTGGGTTTAGCAAAAAACCCGGTGAAAAAATCTCATCCCCTGCCTTTTATCGAGTGGGTAAAGTGAAAGGTATGGCTAGCTAAAGTAGACAAAAACAGAAAAACTCATTAGAAACTTATTAGAACTTTATTGCTTATTAGAAAACAGTACATTCTCATTAATTTTCCAAATGTAGGCCCTACTGTTTACTAATAAGTATGGATTTTGTACAAATCGGCTAGCCATACCTTTCACTTTACCCAGTCGATAAAGGGGGCAGGGCATGAGATTTTTTTCACCGGGTTTTTTGCTAAACCCACATTTTACATGATGCTCTACAACTTTCTAAATAACACATGGGGTCTAATCCCTACCCCTACAAAATTAAAATTTTCATAATTTACTCCTTCACCTCCAATGTGAATTAGGGGAAATTAAAACCAAATAATCAATATTCATTTCTCCCCCCCACTTGTTCCCCTTGAGCCGATATTTGGACCTAAAGACGAGACACCAATTATGAAACACCCTGTATACAGGGTGTTTCATAATTGGTG
>JAHWFO010050193.1:992815-1007885 GCA_023313115.1 Rhysida immarginata
CCCCCCCCCCTTTTATTTTCGTAACCAAAGCAGTTATGTCAATTTTGATGAATCCAATGAATAGGAAGTTGTGGTTGACCTACCCCATGGGGCACTTTTCATCATCCCAAATATGCAAATTAGGACACACAAATCCTATCTTAAAAATCGTAACAGACACACGAAAAATTCCACTTAAAGACTTGTTCGGCATGGAATTCCGAACAAAACAAAAAAAAATTCCAAAATCCGATGAACGTATCACCAATAATCACATTTATTTTTAATTTACAAAGTCACCCACAACTTCCTATTCATTGGATTCATCAAAATTGACATCTGCTTCGGTTACGGGGCTCATTTTTGTATATATAAATTTTTCTTGTGGACAAATGGACTGAATTCCTCTCTTCTTTTGCGCAGTAAGTTTAATAAGGTGCTTGCATTTTTATTTTACTTTAGTTTTAGGTAGTTTTTTGGTAGGTTTAGTAGGTTTCTGTAGTTTCTGGTATGTTTAGGTAGGTTTCTATAGATTTCACTACGTTTCTGTAAGTTTTTGATAGTTAACTAGGTTTTAACAGGTTTCTATAAGTTTTTGACAGGTTCAGATATGTTTCTGTAGGTTTTAATAGCTTCAGGTAGGTTTCTGTACGTTTTTAAGATTTCGGATGTTTAAGGAGATTTCTGTAGATTTTTGTTAAGTTTTGGTAGGTTTTTGATAGGTGTGGGCATGCCTCTATAGATTTAGGTAGGTTTCAGTAGGTTTTTGGTATGCTGAGTTAGATATCTATACGTTTTGGTACGATTGAGAAAGATTTTGGTAGGTTTCGGTAGGTTATTGTAGATGTTGTTAGGTTTCTATAGGTTTTATTAGATTTGGGAGGTTTAAGTAGGTTTCGGTAGTTTTTAATATGTTTTTGTATATTTCTATAGGTATGGCGCTTATGTGCTTGATCAACTATTTAAACATCTGTTGTATGACGTCCATTAAAAACCTGTCAGTTATATTTATATAGGTTTTTTATTTAGATATCTTTTATTTAATTTAGATAGGTTAGGTTAGATTGTTAAAGCGATCGATCTCCTTGATGACAGGAGAGGTGTTGAGATGAGTTGATATTTCTTCCGCCTTTTGCTTACCAAGCACCCTGAATCAGTCTTAGAATAAACGCATACAACCATGCATTCTTGTCTAACGGGATGTTGAGCCATTTTACACGCAGACACTGCAACAGAAATGCTGGAGGAAGGCATTTATCGTTGAGCACCTAATCGTAAGAATCGCTATAATGTGGTTGTAATTAAAAATGTTTCCTTTAGGCCTAAGTCTAAAAAAACTCGTGATTTGAATTTGAAATAAAAGAATACGCTAATGTAGCAAAATCTTCAACCGAGGACGCTCGGACATTGTCTCCTGACCATCCACGGCACTCCAAGCACTAGTTAGCAGATTCAATTTCAGTGCGAATAAAGTTATAAAACAATGTATCTCTAAAATTGTCACCCATTTCGCAGCCTTCCACACTATTAAACAATTAATAAACTCTCAATTCGATAAGAATAATTTTCCGAACACAATTAAGCATTACTCTGTACCAAATTCAATTTGCCAGTCCAACTAACTAACAGGAACGCTTATCTCAATTACAAGTAACCAAATTTTCATTCTAAACTTGCAGCACCAAACACAATTATCCAATTCCAAAGCAGAAATGCAATAGTTAGATGAGATATTAACCGAAAGGCAACCCTAATATGCGCTAACAATTGACAAATTACGGCGTCGACCTAAGGCCAATTATCTTATTAAGGCTCCTCCTCCTCCTCCATCATCTACATCCAACTACGCAATAATAACAACAACAACAACAGTAACAATAACTTCGTTTGCACATACCTAACGCCGCTCTTTAAGGGGGTGGGTTGGGAGGTAGAGCCGAAATTATTTTAAACACTGACATCCAACAATCGTAAATGTCAAGATAAAGTTGAAAGATAAAAGAGAGAGAGTGCGTCCACCCAACGTTCGCTCAACTGGTGACACATTCCAGACGGAACCTTCCGCCATTTGCCTACACTCAGGCTGCTCACAATAATCGATTGGCACATCGAGAAAAGTGCACGCTCTTATAAAGCCCGGTGCGGCTGTTACGACTGATATTGTTAACTAATATGCCAAAGTAAGCGACGAGTGCACACAGAACATTCGCAGTTACCCTGAATGGTTCTTTCGTAGAGTTGGACACAGTCCGACAAACATCGAAAAAAATTTACAAACTACACTAATTTGCGCGGATGGGAGGTTTTTGCAGGTTTATCTTAAGTTGTAATATGCTTTGATAGGTTTCCGTAAGTTTTTGTAGCGTTTTGGCAGGTTTTAGTAGGTTTTTAGTACGTTGTCGGTAACTATTGGTAGGTTTTATTAGGCTTCGGTAATTTTTGTAAGCTTTGATAGGTTTTACCAGATACTGGTTAGTTATGGTAGGTTTTTGTAGGTTTTGATAGGTTCCGCTAAGTTTCAATAAGTTTTTGGAGATATTCAGTAGATTTGGTAGGTTTGATAGGTTTTGATAGGATTTTGTAGTTATTATTAGGCTTTGGTAGATTTTTGACAAGTTTCTGTAGGTTTTTGATAGGTTTCTGTAGGTTTTGAACTGGTTTCCTTAGATTTCAGTAGGTTTTTGGTACATTCAGCTAGGTTTAAGTAGGTTACTATATGCTTTGGTAGATTTTGAAGGTTTAGGGAGATTTCCGTAGGTTTTTGGTAAGTTTTGATAGGCTTAGGTAGATGTCTGTGTATTTTGTTAAGATTCTGTAAGTTTTTAGTAGGTTTCCTTAGATTTCAGTAGATTGTTACGTTCAGGTAAGCTTAGGTAGGTTTCTGTATGATTATGTAGATTTCCGTACATTTTTGGTAAGTTTTGGTAAGTTTTTGATAAGTTTACGTATACTTCTATAGGTCTTGATATTTTAGATAGGTTTCTTAAGTAGATATCTCAGGGATGTGCTCAAAAGGGTCGGAGCGGGTTATACACGGCCCACAAAAAAAAAAAACCGCCGACCCACATTCGCAAACCGCCCACCCCTCTAGCCCACATGCAAAATACGAAATTTTATACCTAGAACATATTTTGAATTCACCACCACATGGTTTCCCAACAAAAGAGGGCCGAAGAATTAAGTTACCAAAGCAACTTTAAGATACAGTTTTGGTATCATTGCTTATATCAGTATGAGGACATTTTTATATTGCCATTGTTAGACGATAACTTTATTTCTCGGAGCTTGCTTTATACTTATTTCTCATTTTATTGTCAAGAAATGACACTGAAAGTCTAACTATGGGGGGGGGGGGGGAGAGAGACCGACACACAAATTTTCCTAGGCACGACCAGCATATCTGTAGGTTTTGGTAAGATTAAGTAAGTTTTTAGTAGGTCTCTAAAGGTTTGGAGATTTGATAGATTTCGATATGATTCTGTAGGTTTCGGTAGATTTTGATAGGTCTCCCATGCATTTTTCTAAGGTTTTTTTGGTTTCAGTAGATTTTTCTTGATTTTCGGTAGATCTTTGTATGTTTGGGAATGCATTGGTACTAGTAGTCCCGGCAAGCTACCCTTCATTAACAGAACCGTGAACTCTGACGTGTATAAAGAAAATAAGGATTTGGCACAGACGGACTTATCCAGAATCGAGTGCGATTGCGGCTTAATGCTTTCGTAAAAGCAGCAATACTGCATTAAAGTGACCAGCCTGAATCCGATTGAGAATGCTTGGGCTATAATGAAATAAAGGTTACGTGAGAAGGTCCCAAGTACCAAACATGAGCGGAAATCAAGCTGAAAGACGTTTGAACGAAGTCTACTCGTGACGTATGAAAGATTAATTGAATCGAAGCTACAGACAAGTCGAGTAGTTTGAAGGAAAAAAAGAGCACACATTTACTTATTTCGCTTAAAAAACGCCCTGCACCCTTTACATCCTTTCCCAGCTCAAAATTAAACTAAAATAAGCAACGCACTGACTACTGGAGGCTGTCTGGTGTAGCCCGCAAAAAAATTCCAGTGGAGGGCGGGCGAATACGGGGCTGGCGTCATGGGTCGGGGCGGCGGTCGAGCGAAGGAAGGCGGCCAGCGAGAGAGAGAGAGAGAGAGAGAGAGCAGCCTCCCCCGAACTTCATAAGCGGGTCTCGGGAAGAAGCTGCCAGCGCCTGATTTATGACGCAGCGCTGAACTTTAATGCGTCCCATAAATCCGTCCTACGACCAATAAGGGACAAATTTACAGCCCCACGTAAGGGGCCTTTAATGGGCAATCAAATGATGTGGAAACTATTACACAAGGTCTGTGTAACTGAACAGCCTCGTAAACGCGACAGGTGCGAGGCCCCCGCACGTCACTCGTTATCGGTCCGAAGATATTTCCCCCCAATGATATGCCCTCGCACACACATACTCACACACATCACATACACACACGGCCCAAAAGAACGACGGAAAAAGAAGAAGAATGAGAGATAGCAATAGCGAAAGGGGCACAACCAAAGGGCAGGTAGCGGAGAATGAGGAATGAAGGTCACCCATCGTTAAAGTGCGGGGATAAAATGTCAAAGGAGCTCATCAAGCGATAACAATGATGCAAAAATTAAACAAACGCAGAGCAATGGCCTCGGAGGATCCATGCAGTCGTGAAACTGAAGAAGTCGCTACACATCAATCGAAAAGAGATACTCAGTCTCACTCTCGCTCAAAGATCCAGTCAATTCATATTGGAAAATCACCTGTCCAGATTTACTTACACAGATACAACCCCTATGCATTCAGTCTCCTTCAATTAAAGATTTACACAAAACGCTCCAATCCGCTACTGGAACAACAACAACAACAATGCAGCACTGAGATGGACTTGGCAACAATGTTCACGTAGTCCGTGCAACATACCGGACCTTCCATCAAGTTGTGATTAGACTCACACAGCTCCATCAATCACAAGACCTCAACACTATTTTGCATAAAAATCCATGATTACGCATGTGTGATAGGACCTGTGTAATGCACGTATTAATAATCAAAATTTTCAACAGACATGAAGAAAAAAAAAAGTTCTCCAAAGAGACACTTCCAAATCTCTAAAATTTGGCACGGAAACAACTAAGTTGCATTTTAGATTCCGCAGTTGATATGCTCTTCACGTAGCTGAACCGATAATCCAAAATACTTCCAGAAATCCAGATAGAACTGTCAGATTCACAATGAATAAAGGACGCAGAAATGAAGTCTCTTCACAATTGCCGGCAGTTTAAGTAGCGTCGCCACATGCAAGTAGTTCATTACTCTCATTGGTTCGGTTGATACATTGTACCTCAATGCACTAAGGTTCATATGCCATTACTGAATGGTAAGTGAATATCGCGGTTCACATCACTCGATTGGTATCAATATTGAAAAGTTTTACTGAAATTTATGCTTAGTTTTTCTCAAATTTGTGCACCATTAAACTGTTTTGGTTTCTTTTTTTTCTTTTTTTTTTTTTTTTTTGCTATGAATCACCACTTTCGAGATATAGCCTAGTTCGGAAGTTTGGTTTTTATGTCGGTATCTACGAAACCATTTCCCCCGCAGAACTTCGGATGCGTTCTTCCTGATAAGCGATGACAGACTCATTCATTTCATATGTCCCGAATCTTATAAAAAAGTGCGTAACGAAGTTCATTTTTAAGTTTACTGAAAAGAATCCGAAGACTCTGCGCAACCAACACCCTCCGGAAGGTCTCTTCCAGTAGCTACTTCACCTAAACCACAATGGCTTTCCAAAAACTTATGTTTCGGTATCAAGTTCTGGTAAGCTTTGATAGCTTTTGGCAGATTTTGATAGATCTAGATAGGTTTCAGTAAGTTTGAAAATTCAATGTTCTCATTTAAAGAATTTACAGGTTGGATACAAAAATAAGCCCCTCCCCTTTTATTTTCGTAACCGAAAGATATGTCAATTTTAACGAATCCAATGAATAGAAAGTTGTGGGTGACCTATCCCATAGTGCACTTTTCATCATCCCAAATATCCGTTCATTGGGTATTGGAAATTTTTCTTTTGTTTTGTTCGGAATTCCATGCTGAACAAGTCTTTAATTATAATTTTCCGTGTATCTGTTGCGGTTTTTAAGATAGGATTTGAATGTGTACTAATGTGGGTGAGGGTCAATTTTGTATCCACCCTGTATAATCCTTTTCAGTGATTATATATTTAATGATATATTTACTTAACATATATAAAAACATAATTGTAATTAATTAGAGCTTTCAGGTGTTTTTGTAATTTTTATTAGGTTTCGATAGTTTTTGTCGATGTTCGGCATATTTTTCTAAGTCTTCAGAAGGTTTTGGTAGGTTTCTGTAGATTTATTAGGTTTCGGTATTTTTTTGTACATCTTCGGTAGATTTTTTTTAAGTTTTCGGTAGGTTTCCATAGGTTTCTGTACAATTTATTATGTGTCCATAGGTTTCTTTAGATTTTCGGTAAATTTCTGTAGATTTTCGGTAGGGTTTGATAGGTTTCTGCAGATTTATTAGGTTTCAATAGGTTTTTGTATATCTTCGTTAAATTTTTTTAAGTTTTAGGACCAAAACTTTAAACTTTGACCACCCGAATAGATAGGACACGTGTCCCTATTAAAACTTTAACCTCCTTTTTAATGCTCTATCCTAATCTGAAGTCAAAATCAAAACGTTCGATAAAATGGCAACAGAACGACCGAATTCGCAAATAAGAGGTACATCATGACCAACAATGCAAGGCAAAGTTTGTGTAACAATAGGCTCATCATGTTGTATCAACAATGGTATCAACATGCAATTCACCAACAATATGCACGGACCAACAATATAAATAGATTCACTAACAAGGGAACCCCACATAGCCTAACCGCTTTAACAATGGAGTCTTTGTATGGCTATGTATGCTGAATTTTTTCGTTTTCGCGGTTTATTTTGAAAGAAACACAATTTCGCACTCTCTTATTTTGCAAGCATCTATAGTAGCTTCGGATGAGTAACATATTTCAATTTGGTGGAAATCTGTGACATACATGTTCGAGGGATTCTCTTGTAAGAATGAAGATTCCATTCTACCTCTGTATTCCACAGAAAACAACCGAAATGTCCGCATTTCCACATATGTGCAAACATTTTGCCACAGTTAGCTGTTTTCCACCGAAAACCACCGAAATGTGCAGATTCCACTTTCGTGCACACTTTTTGTCAAAGTTCAATATCTTCAGGTAGGTTTAATAAGTTTCAGTAAGTTTTTGTGTATATTCAGTAGATTATTTTTAGGTTTTCGGTAGTTTCTGTAGATTTATTATGTTTCCATAAGTTTCTTTAGATTTTTGATATGTTTTGATAGGTTTCTGTATATTTATTAAGTTTCAATAGGTTTTTGTATATCTTCGGTAAGTATTGATACGTTTCTGTAGATTTGTTAGGTTTCAGTAGGTTTTTGTACATCTTTGGTAGATTTTTTTAGGTTTTCGGTAGGTTTCCATAGGTTTCTCTAGAATTATTATATTTCCATAGGTTTCTTTATATTTTCGGTAAACTTTTGTATGTTTTCGGTAGCTTTTGATATGTTTTTGTAGATTTGTTAAATTTTAGTAGGTTTTTGTACATCTTCGGTATATTGTGTTAGATTTTCGGTAGGTTTCCATAGGTTTCTGTAGATTTTCGGTAAATTATTGTATGTTTAGGTAGGTTTTGACAGGTTTCTGCAGATTCTTTAAGTTTCGGTAGCTTTTCGTACATCTTCGGTAAATTTTTTTATGTATTCGGTAAGTTTTGTTACATTTCTGCAGATTTATTAGGTTTTCATTTATTTATTTTATCTGGTGACTGATTTGTTCAAACCTATTCCCTATGAAATGCTTGAGTTGATGTAGTTATTATTATTATTATTATTATTATTATTATTATTATATGGAACTATTGGTCGCATAGATATTTGGATGCGATATTCATAATCAACGATTTGGAACTCATTCATTTCATAAATCTTATTTCATGCACCTTAAATATGTGCGGAGAGACGGCAATATAGAGTTTAGTAACGATACTATGACACTTCACATGAGACACACTCTTTGGAAGGACGTCTCTTCCCGTACTACTACACCTAACTCAGAATGGCTTCCCAAAAACTTTTTTACTCTCTTTCTCGCCTCCCCCAAAAATCCTCACTTTTTTTTCCACCAGTCTCTTCCTCCACTACGAGCACGACTTTTTTTTTTATGAGAAAATCGCGAAGCGTAATTTGAACGGGGTCAAAATGCAATTAGATCCTTTTAGCAGAAGTAGCCATAATTTTCCCCTCTAAGTACGCGGGGCCTTACATTCTTCTGCGCCGGGCGCACACAATGAAACGGGGCTGCCGAAAATAACCATCCATCTCCCGGCGGAGGAGAGGAAACTCCCGTAATTACCAAGGACCTTTCAATGAAGCAGGTTGAAGTTTCCCACTCGCAAACGATAGATGGCCCACACTTCCGCCTTCACTTTATAAATCTCTCGCTCTACCCAATGCTGCTCCTCATCGAGACACAAATAAAAGTTTGATTTGTGGAACCCGCCCGTTCGATTGGACGACGCCGCTTTTACTTTTCTTTTCTTCAAAAAGAGAGAACTGCTCCTACAACCCCCATTCCTCTGCGCTCAGTAAATAGGCAATTGCCTGTCAATGCTCCGTTTAATTGCATACAAAACGGCAGGCCCTTAAAACTTCCAACAACACCTTAAAAGAAGAATAGTGGCGGCAAGAGAGAAACTTCCTCCAGCAGCCGCGCAGTCTACCCTCCACCGCCAACCAACTTTCCTGACAAAAGTCTCACCATTAAAGTTCCGGTAGCAGCAAGCGCACTAAATGGTCAATTCTCTCAATGCGTCCATCTTCATCAATCAAAAAACCAAGCGAGTTCCACCATACACTTCCTCCCAATTGGAATCCAGAAGTGAATGGGAACTCCATGACATGTATTGCTATGCTCTTTAAAATAATAAAGCCACCTCAATTCAAAATCAAATCAGGAATAAATTTAATTCTAACCATTTGATCATGAGATCCTTAAATGCTTAATCTGAAGCATTTCCATGCTGAAGCCATTATTGTAGCTGTTGTTGGAATAATCAATACCCAACCACATAGGCTGCACAACAAACTATTCTTATCAGCTACATCATGCGTAAATACTTAAACACACTGGCCAATGTATTAGAAACATGTGTAAATTCGTTTTTATGCAAAATAGTTTGAGGCTATGTGATTCAAGCGTTTACCTATCTAAGAAGGAATTGGGTGATTTTAATAGTAATAAAACTTGATCAGCATTGTTGATACTCATTGTCTAGCTAACTGAATTCTCGAAATGTGTGCTGATACTTAGAGTATTCGCCTATTGAGGCTTAAAGACAATCAATCCTCCATGAACGAGATCGCCCTTGTTAAAAAAAGGACACTTTCAACCAAGGATATTTCTAATCATAATCTACAGAAAACCTACAAAAACCTATCAAAACCTACAGAAATCTAACGAAACCCTATTGTAACCTATCAAAACTAACCAAGACCTACAGGAAACCTGCAAAACCGTACCAAAACCTAATAAAACTATTAAGACCTACAAAAAAAACTACAAAAATCCTACTGAAATACCAAAACCTACGGAAAATCACAAAAACCTAACGATACCTAATAAAACCCAAGGAAAATCTGGAAAAACCTACATAAACTTACTGAATGCTTACCAAAACTCAACGAAAACCTACTGAAACCTATCGATAATCACAAAAACCTGACGATAACTAAGAAAATCCATCACAAATCTGAAAAAAACTACAGAATCTTACCAAAATCCTATCGAAACCCTTTAAAACTTAGCGAAAACCTGCTGAAACCTATCAATGCTAACCAAAAGCTATAAAAAACCTACAAAAATCTATTAAAAACGACCAAAAATCACAAAACCTATCAAAAAAACTAAAAAAAAATAAAACCAATCAAAAATCGGAAAAAAACTACAGTAACCTATCGAAAACCTACCTAAACCTAACATAACCTATCAATACTAACCAAAATATATGGAAAACCTGCAAAAATATAATAAAAACCTACTGAAAATCACAAACCTAACGATACCTAATAGAATCCATGGAATATCTCATAAAACCCACAGAAACTTACCGAAAGCCTACCAAAACTTAGCGAAACCTACTAATACGAAGCAAAACCTACCAATACTTAGCGATACCTACTAATATGAACCAAAACCTATGGGAAACCTACAAAAATCTAATAAAACCTACCGAAAATCGCAAAAACCTAACGAAACCTGTTAAAAACTGAAAAAACTTACCGACACCTATAAAAATCGACAACAACCTAAAACCTTCAAAAAACCCACCGAAACCTGTCAAAACCTATGAACAACTTTAGGAACTGTCACCATTTGCTCATGCCTATCGAAAACACCTGGTTTCTGACATAAAGAACCGCAAAATTCATCTACAGTGGCGATTACTGAAGACGTGAAGACTGGTAGAAGGTTATATGGTCTGATACATGCTTTTTTGTACAGTAGATGCCTAACCTAACCTAGCCAAGCCGATGCCATAGAAGAGTTTCACGTTCTTTTCCGAGGGAAACTAATATCAGCTTGGGCAGGAGTACTACGTTTTAAGTGTATACATAGCGAGACTAGACTATGAGAGTAGCTTCATTTTCAAATCAAAATTTGCGAATAATTACTCTCATTAAACAGTATACAAATACTTTAGTGCTAAAAATGCATTCTAAGAAATTATTGTGTAGAGAAGCTAATCCAGGAAACAAGCGCAGTTTTCCTTTTGTATGCTGCTAAGTTACATTTTCTACAGTCAAGTACAAGAATTACTTAAATCCATCCAACATCAAAGTGGTTGAGGGGGAGGGGGTGTATGTGAATTTTTGCATCTGTCATCATCCTTCGGGTAGGACGACATTTTTATTTAAATTTCTCTCCCATCGCAAAAAGTGACCGTCATCTCTTCGCGGAAATTCCATCAACCGGTGTCAACAATCTCGCAAACCCGTTTCCTTATCTTTTATATTTCTATTCTTTCTAAATTTCAATATCAAATCTTTTATTTCGACTCCTTGTGAATAAATACCAAAAGCAGAAATTAAAATTAAAAAAAAAAAATTCTTCACTTAAAACCGGATTCGCGCCAATATATTCCTCCATGACAGGTTAAGAAAGTAACTTGATGCGCCATAAAAAAAATTTAAAGCTTCCATGTACGTAGTATATAAGCGCAGCTATAAGGCTGTCGACAGCATGGCATTTTAACAGCCAACTAGGGCAAAGGTTAAGTGCAAGTTACACCTCTCTTCTCAAAACGTACGCATTCCTCATAAATACGTTGCAACACCTTACAAAACCCTGAACCATCATCATCATTATCATTATAAAAACAACAAAATAAATTTATTATTATTATTATTATTATTATTATTATTATTACTGGTATTGCTGCTCTTCTTACCGACAACCACGAAAGAAAATTCGAGCGAGCCAAATAAATGACAAGAATAACAACAAGAATAAACGCAAAAAGCCAGCCATTTCCCGTGAGAGAAGAAGCATAAGCCAAAAATGAGGTATAAGGGAGAGAGAGGGTCACAGAACAGAGAGTAGCAAAGGGTCTCTGACTGATGATGTCTCCGTTCCACCAAAAGGGAGTTTGAGGCAACTGCAAAGGAATCGTACCGAAAGGTGACTTCTGGGTTGGGTAGAGGCAGAAAGCCACCACCACCACGAACACAAGCTAAAACTACTACTCCTCTACACGACTACTTGGGGCGATCCCACTTAGACAACCGCTCATAATGATCTCAAGTCAAGTCCGCTGGAAAGCCCATTCTTGCTTGGCACCATGACAAATGGAAGTCCTCCTCATTCTCTGCCCTGACAGACAGGTCCTTCCCTCGTACTCGTCATCATCAGCAACCCACCACCACCACTACCATCGCCGCTTTTCCAGTCTAATTCCCCAGTTTCCACTTCCTCCTCCTCCTCCTTTTTTGCAGTCTTCAAACATCGCAAAAAAAAAATTTCTCAAAAAAAAATAAAAAAATATATGCAATCACGTGGTTCCGTTTAGCCATAGTATCAAAACGGAGTACATGTGTTTATCTGTCTCTTGAGTTCAAACGAAAACCTTACAAAACAAACTAAACTAACCTTTGTAAATTCAAGTAATGTTTCCCTGACCACCGGCAGGAACAAAATAAATCTATTGTAAATTTAAAAAATTGTTAGCATTTTTAAACAAGTGGTCTGTGGGCACTTTTCACTAGAATGCTACGCACTTCCGGCCCAACATAAAGTATTTCAAATATAAAACACTACAAATAACATCACACACATGCACACATCTTCTAATGTATACAAAGTGATTTTCTTTTTATCTCGACAAACACAAACATCTGCGAAAAAAAAATGTTCTGGTAGCAAACGGTGTTTGTTTCGTAGGGGTAATGAGAACTGTAAAATCAAGATATTTTTTATTTCAATCAATGGGAAGCGCTATTTCTTTATCAGTATTTTAGTTACATACAAAAATATGAGACTCGTAAACGAGCCTAGAAAATGCGAAAATTGTGTTTCGGTGAACCTAAAAAGTCCGGAAAAACGATTTTTTCGCGATTTCTGAGTATGAGTAACCTATGCTTTAATTTAAATATCTCAACACTAAAACACGATGAAAAAAATAATCAAACGAGAATTTCAAATTTTTTTATCTACAATAAACTGCTGAATTAATATGCAAATCTCCTTTTAATGATGATATAAATAAGTAAAATAAATTTAAAAATAAATAAGAATCACCAAATTAAGTCCTGATGAATGTGAAGAATTGACGTATTGAAGAAGTTGATGAATCACAGATGCTAATGTTGAAGGTGAAGGATCAAATTCTAGTTAGAAATATTCGGAGTTTTTTTTTAAGGAATGTCAAATAATTTTGATTGAAATTTCAAGAGATTTTCTCTTCTCATCAGTTTGAATCTTCTTTAAAATAAAAGTTTAAAATGAAAACACCGGTGTCATTTATATGATTCTCCATCTTCCTATCAATTTCAACATCAGCATCTCTGATTCATCAACTTCTTCAATTCTTCACATTCTTCAGGACTTAACTTGGTAGCTTTTATTTTGTTTTAATTGATTTTAATTATTTATATCATCATCAGAAAGAAATTTACATATTAATTCAATAATTACAAACTACTCCTTCTCTCATATAATAATAAAATATTGATTAAAAATCTACAAAGACCAAATAAAACCTACATCAACTTACCAAAACTTTCAACCTACAAAAAAAAACTACCAAAAATCTGCAATAAAACGTAATCCAAATATTTCCGAAAACAGAGTTCTAGTAGAAAATGCTTCAGAACCAAAGTTTTGTAAGGGGGAATGATGACTATACAACCAATCTTATCTTAAAGATTATCAACAAGATCAACTTTATTTCCTTCAATGGAAAGCGCTATTTCTTTATATACATATAAAAATATGAAACTCCTGTTAATGTCTCGTTTTTTGAGATGCTTAAGTTTAAAAATAGGCTAAGCGCGCCTAGAAAATGCGAAAAATTGTGTTGCGGTGAACCTCGGAAGCTGAGGAAAACAATTTTTTCGCAATATTTATTTTTATTTTATTTATTTATTTCTTAACTTGGATAAGAAAGTTAGATTTATACGCAACTGCGTCCTACTGGGGCCGGTATGGTCAAAAACCGACGAGTTAGGCCCCAGGGGACGCCTCAAATAGCAATAACTGTATATTCATAATGGGTTAGTAGTTACAATTACAATGACACAAGTAGCACGAAGCATAATAAGTATGTGCAGAATTACACAAATTAGTTAGTAAAAACAATAACAACTGGCGAGGCGATTACAGTCTCAGTTTATATGATTCTCCTTAATAGTTAAATTCAAATTCATAGTATCAGGTTGTTGCAAAAGTTTTTTTCCGGATTTTTATTCCAACACAAAAACGATTGAACTTGAATGACAGATTCAGCTCATGCAGATGCCGGGCAATGGTTGAAAAGTGAACCTTGAACTGTTCTGCGAGTTCCCTCGTTTGTTACATTGTGATCTTCATCAATTGCTTGGCGTAGATCACCACCTGAAATCATGATTGGCCGACCAGAGAGGTGCCATTGGTCTGAACCGGCGATACCATTCTTCTATTGTACGTAAACTAACAGTGCCATCACCTAAACGTTGGCAAATGTTTCGGTGACATTGCGCAGCACTGATCTTTCCAGAATACTCGTACAAGATTATTGCTCGAATATGCTCGCGTGAAAGGTCCATTTCAGACCGTTGATGGCACTCACAGACGTATAGTCAGAAAGTTGATTCTTGGAAGTAATATAGCAAAGATATTCAGGAATCAAATGCAATAATTTTTTTAAAAAAATATATATCCCCCCCCCCCCTCGGAAAATGAGCCCTTCTTGGGCACGGGCTCTAGAACCGGAAGAAACTTTTGCAACAACCTGATATATTAATCACATATCAATCAACTGCCAACAAATCTTATAGTTACTGAAAACAGTCTTATAATCTAATCTGTAATTAAACTACATACACAGATATACGTAAGTTACAGTCTAATTAATGGTATCCATAACATTTTAATGCTTTCCTAAATAAGGTGTATGGGGCTAATAACTGGATTGCTTCGAGAAGGGTGGACCAATTCTTTAGGCCTATGTAAGAAATACGCCTGTGGGAATAACCATGTTTTAGCAACGGGAAGGAGATACTATTAGCGTTACGGATATGATAACTATGTTCATCTAGGTTAAATTTGATTTTTAGGGGGGTTGAATAATTAAAGAGGAGTTTATCGTTTTATAAATAAAGCAACAAGATTGAAACATATAAATTTGTGGATTGGTTAAAACATTAAAAAGTTGGAATAAGTGCGTGACAGATTAACCTACGTTTTAATTAAACCTCTCAAAACTACGAAACGAAAAAAAAAA
>JAHWFO010050193.1:1025373-1048362 GCA_023313115.1 Rhysida immarginata
GGTCTAAATTCCGATTGCTCCAAGTTCCGATTGATCTAAATTCAGATTGGTGTATACTCCGATAGGTCTAAATACTATTTGGTCCAAGTTCCGATGGGTCCAATTTCTGATTGGTCCAAATTCCGATTGTCTAATTCCTAGAAAACTAAGTTTCTAAATTGCGATTGGTCTAAATTGAAAATTTTTCACTGAAACCTAGCAAATTAAGTTGAATTCAATCGTTTTTCGTCTCCTTTTAGACCAATCGGAATTTGGATCTATCGGAATTTAGACTAATAGGAATTTGGACCAGTCGGAATTTCAACCAATCGGGAGTTAGACTAATCAGAAATAAACCAATCGGCGTTAGACCAAAACAACGATTCGTCATAGACATCCGGGTCTAAGATAAGTGGTCCTTAAACCTTACCCAGCTCCAACGTGGATAGTAATGTCAAGATAAAACAAGTGTAAAACAAGTATCTCTCATTAATGGGACCCGACAAAATCGGTAGCCTGGTAGACCAGTCGACATAGACCCCATTTTAGTAGCCACCTTGGCATATTCTGAATGCTACTCAATATTCCACGAACTCTGAGGAACTGGCTTCTCGATTTCAAGCAACATGCAATGAGAGTACCAATGTCACGGAAACGTTCATGGATCCCTTTTATAGTTATTAGCGGGTCCCTTGTACTTTGAGCACGTGCATATTTGTCTTTGTCGTTTGTTGGTTTGTTTTTTCCTCCAGTATATAGTCACTTATGCTAGCGCTCTCCAACGCACTCCCCATACCCCTTAAAGCGAGGAAACGAATGGCGAAGGTCCCTTGACTTTTATTTCTCGGAACGACTCGTGTTTTGAGCTAATCTCGAGGAATGGCACGACGGGAGTGGAAAGAGGTTGTGGCCTGGACGCGCTGCCAGTTAATCGGCAAAAATTTCTTTTTCTCTTCTTTCCCACTACCCGATCCGTTTGTTTATCATTGAGAAAACAAATGGTGCGGTCGAGAGAGAGGCTGGTGGCAAAAGGCGCCTCTGCCCATCCCGATTGGATGTGGCGTCCCCATCTGGCGCAGGCCTCTTCACAAACACACACACACACACACACACACACACACACACACACACACACACACACACACAACCCCCCCCCCCCCCCGATTACTTCGCCTCCTCCGACACGATCGGGAAAATTGGTCCGACTGCTCTGATTGGCTCTGTAATTAGTCCCAACTTAGATTAGCCCCGCGCTGATAAAGCCTCCGACAAATGGATGAGAGTGGCTCCTGGAACCGACAACAAATAATGGTTTCTCTAAACCCACTCCACTCTTTCTCTCTCTCTATCTACCCACACCCCCCTCTTACTTAAATCCTCGTTTCCTAAACCCCTCTCTCCAGTACTTCTTTTCACACAGTCCTGCGTACATGCATGCACGCAATTTTTTTATGAGTTTCTGTATAGGTATTCCAGTAGTAAGATGCTAGCGGGAGATAATTCATAGTCAAGTGCTGACGCAGCGGGCTAAGTAGGGATAATTGCAAGAAGGGGATCATAAATCCCTCTCGAGGATGGATTTGGAAGTTCTCTTTGGTTCGAGTGCTTCCGTGTCAGACTTCTGAATCCTTTTGCTGCCATTTGCGTCGTTGGGTAGTGCGGGTTCCGAATCCTGTTTGTACATACATGTTTGAGTTAGATTATGTAGGTTATGTTAGGACAGGAAAGTATAGGGTAGGTTAGGTTAGGTTGAGTATGTTATGTTACAGTTAATTAGGTTAGATAAGTGACATTAGGTTAGGCTAGGTTAGAGTACGGCAGGTTGGGTAGAGTGGCTTAGAGATAGGTATTCTTAGTCAAGTGTCGACACTAAGTAAGGATAATTGCAAGAAGAGGGTCATAAATCCCTCTCATGGATGGATTTGGAAGTTCTCTTTGGTTCGCGTGCTTCCGTATCAGACTTCTGAATCCTTTTGCTGCAGTGTGCGTTGCTTGGTAGTGCGGGTTTCGAATCCTGAATGTACGGGCATGTTTGGGTTAGATTAGGTAGGTTAGGTTATGTTAGGTTAGGACAGGGTAGGATAAGTTAGGTTGAGTAGGTTAGGTAGGTTAGGTTAGGGTAGGCAAGGATAGGTTAGGTTGAGTAGGTTATGTGAGGCTACTGTTAATTAGTTTAATAAGGTTAAGTGGGTTACTTTAGGTTACCCAAATAGTAATTTGGGTAGAGTATGTTAGGTAATTTAGTTTAGTGTACATTGGGCTTGTTTAGGCTGAGTAAGTTATGTTGGCTGAGGGTACTGTTTATTACGTTAGCTTAGGGATGTAAGTTAGATTACATAGATTAATGGCCAATTGCAACAACATCAGTTAAAACGACCCTAACTTTCGGTTAGTTAACGATCGGTTAAGTCCTTTAACCAGGAAATGTTGCACAACCCTAGTGAAGTCTCAGTTAGCTAACTGGATGGAATATGAGTAACGAGGACTGTGAATGGTTCGTTTTGGTCCAATTAAACTTGCGGTCAACATGGCTGATTGTTTTCAATTAGCTGTTTGATAACCAGATTATCCAAATAGCGTATCCATTTAGCTTATTCAATTAGCTTATACAAATAGCTTATCCAAATAGCTCATCCAATTAGGTTATCCAAACAGCTGCTTGATAATTACCTTATCCAAATGACTTATCCAAATAGCTATTCAAATGGTTTATCCATTTAGCTGTTTGATAATTAGCTTATCCAAATAGCTTATGGAAATGACTTATCCAAACAGCTATTCAAATGGCTTTCCAATTAACTTATCCAAGTAGCTAATCCATTTAGTTTATCCAAATAATTTGTACAATTAGCTTATCCATTTATCTGTCTAATAATTAGCTTATCCAATTAGTTTAAACTATATTTCTGTTTGGGAATGCCATTTGCTTCGCTAACCATGAAGCTAAACCGTCATCATTGAGCGTTTAAGTCAAACTGCCACTTAACGTCTGGTTAAGCCCTAATGTCTCTTGGTGCAAAGCAAAAAATTTTAAACGGGACTTTAACGAAGAGTTAGTTTTAACTGACCTTGTTGCAACTGGTCGTAAGTTAGGTAGGCTAGATTAGGTTAGGAGATACTAGGGTAGGTTTGGTACGGTAATTTAGGTTAGGTAGGTTAGGTTAGGTTAGGTTAGGTTAGCATAGGGTAGGTTCGGTTAGTGCTAAGTACGTTCAGGTAACTTAGGTAGGTTATGTTAAATAAAGCTGAGCAGATTTATGTACGCTACAAGTAAAATATAGGCTAGGGTAGTTTAGGTCAAGTATGTCAGGTTAGGTCAGGTTTTTGTATGGTGGGTCATCTTAGATTGGATTTGTTTATTTTAAGATAGATAGGTTAAGTTACGATAGATTAGGATAGGTAAGGTTAAGTTTATTTTGTACATACAGCTTGGATAAGTATATTCGTTAAGTAATGCGTGAAGGAAATCAAAGCGTAGCAGAAGTAGGCCTATTCTGAAATTGGTCCTAATCTAACTTGCTGACCTTAACGTACCCTACTGCAACCTATTCAACTTAACCTATGCTATGCATCCTCAAATTTCGATCATAACTATATATGATCTCGACCTGAGGTTCATAAATATGCTCTACTTCCTTTTTGCAGAAACCTGTCCCTTGCAAATTCAGATTAGACAGCATTTACTGTACATGTGCAACTGTTGTAGAGGAACTGCTCATAAGCCTAAGATCTAACTTAAGATAACTATGGATCCCGAGCTTCCCCCTGGACTACTCTAAATTCTGCTGTGCTGTCTTCAAAGTGTACAAAACTGCGGGTGTAACCTTCCAGAAGGTTGTGGAAAGGCTGTAGTTTCTTATCGTCTGGATGCACAAGCCAAAACAAAAAGCATAGGAGTCACGAGTTGCACCCAAATTTTTACTGTTTACGACATAGTTTTACAGTTTCCTTAAAACGCCATTTATCAGTATCGGTCGATCCTTAAGCATCCTGCTTACTTGCTCGCTCGCCATTGTTGTTGTTATTGTTGTTGTTGTTGGATGACGAAACGGGGAACAAAGGGTTAACCATCTGGTGGGGGCCATTCATCTCCTCTTGTCACGCGTTGACCCAAACGACAATTATCGGCGTCCAATCGATGAAGGTGCCGCAACCTCCCGCTCCTCTGGCACTCTCTCCGGGTCTCATAATGACCAACACCGGGGGGGAGGGGACCGCGGCGAAGAGGGGGCAGTCAAGAATTATTCATTGCCAAATGAGAAGATGGACGATCGCAAGGATTTACTTTTGCTTCTGCAAAAGGGGTTAAACCCCAAGGAAAGTGGATTGTCAAAGTGCAAATCGAGAGACAGAGAGAGAGAAAGAGAGAGAGGAGGCAGGAGGCGCCTGTGTTCCATGTTCCCATTGGAATAAACGTCTGTGTCAGATGGAGATCGTGACCTCTGTCCGACTGTCAATTGAAAGGTTGCAATGGCACGTGCCGCGTCTATGTGTCAATCAGCTCAAGAATCGTGCATAACAAATGAAATTTCTCCTCCTTCCACCCATACCCCAGCCAGCCTACCCCTTTTCTGAAGCTCCTTCTCAATTATAACACACACCCCACCACCATACATGTCAAAAAAAAGCAGCTACACCTAATTACAGTAGACACCCTCCCTAAAAGGAAAAGCTCTCGAAGAACTTTAAGACAAGACAATTATTAAACACCCACTTACACACCTCGCATCCCATCCTACTTACAACTCACTACCCCCAACTCACTCACCCACCATCCGCTTGATTAGTTAATGTAATGTCACGTGGACAAGTTCATTTGGCTGATTGCGTTTCCATTGGAAACCAAATTGAATTTCAAACCAATACTCTCGCCGCGCGAAACCCAGTTACCCAGCGCCCCGTGCCCGTCACTCAATTCCCAGCAGCCCCACGAGCAACAAAGTGACGTCTACCCCCACAGAGAGGCCATGAAATTTCTTCCCTATGCTGATTGGATGAAAGAAGTAAAAAGGACCCACTTTTAAATAAATCAAAAAAGGGATAGCTCCACCACCACCACGATCATCAGACAACCCGTTGCGCACTGTCAATTTCAAAATCATCCGCTCTCACGGGTCCCGACCACAAAACAGAATAGAACCGGGACGACGAGATTAATGGCATTCGACGAACACCCTAATCCAATATATACTACCAACTCCATGAAATACTTATAAGTTCCTCAAAGAACGCTCTAATATTGAACTTCTGTTCATTCACACGCGCACGCTGCATTACCCTTGCACACATTTCCAAGCAGCAGCAACGCAAAGCTTCAAGTAGACATCACCTAACTAAGAAAGACCAATCAGCTGACCTAACCAGATACCTAACCTAACCAGAAACCGAGCAGCAATCAAAGAAAAGGGCCACAGCCGGTCCCCACGGCCGAAGAAGTTCCGAACCACAAATCCGCTATAAAAGTCGTAGCGTCTGATTCCTAGGACAAAGATGGCATTCTCTTGGTTGACTACCTATCCCAGAACTCTACTATAACCGGATAGTATCATGCAAACCTTCTGGATCAGCTGAGAGCGGAATCAAGACGAAACGCCGTGAAAAAAAAGTTGACCACAGGAATCCTTTGCAGGACTACGCACCTGCGCACACGCTCAGCGTCGTGGCTGCCAAATTGGACACCCAGAGTTTCCAATTGGTTCACCGACCCCTTCCTACTCACCTGACCTAGTCCCGTCTGATTGTTAACTTAAAGAAACAACTGAAGGGTCAACTGTTTTTCACTCACCACTTCCTCAGTTTCTCAATAATCTGCTAATTCTCTATTAGCTCCAGTTACTGCTCATTTTTAAAGATCTTTTCCTCTGAAGGCTTCTCGAGTTCGGCACAAGGGGTCACTTTCGTACCTCCTTCTTAGAAATTGATAGATATTAGAATCAGCAGCAGAAAGCAACGAAACATTAAAAATGAGCAGTAACTCGAGATAATGGAGATTTAGAAGCCTACTGAGAGACAATGGAAAGGCAGCAGAGGAAACAGCCTCTTCACTCGGCGCTGTATGGTTTTCACACGCGTATCCCCTGTGACCCCTCGAGGGGACCGACCTATCTATATCGCCTGCTGTACTGTTCTTCTGCTCATTGTTAATAATTCTTAATCAATGAGCAGATAGTCGTTAGAAGCTCCACACCAAGACAAACGTACAAACGATCTAGTCCAAAACACTGGTATAACACCCAATACAAACTTTGGCTGCGTTTCTAAACCTTAATGAAAACTTTTCCTCCAGGGAACCAGGTCTGCCCAAAAGGCAACCTGGGATACGACCATTTTTTTGCAAGTGTGCGCGTTCAAACGCTTTAACTCGAGCAATTCAGCCAGTATCCTTTTTTATTACGTCATTAAAAAGAAGAAAAGAACAAGAGGATAAAGAAAAGGCAGGAGGAGGTTAGGCCTAAAAACGGCGACGTAATCCCAGAGAAAGGATGAGTAGTGGTCGGTAATGAGCTCCAAATTTATCTTACCAACTCCCCACCTGCCTTCTCCTATAGCGTCTCAGCTAAATCAAAAGGGACCAAACGAGATGGGGGAGAGGGGGTAGCGAGTCGGGGGTAGCTATTTTCACATCCTTCTCATTCCATTTGAAGGGAATCTCAACTCGTGTTGTTCTCGGACATCAGGAGTGGGGGGGGGGGGGGGGGGGGTGGCAGGGTAGGATCGAATTAATGTCGAGGTGGCGCAGTTACTACAACAATTAATTGTTCTTGCTCAAAATGTCCCTCGCAGCGATTTCGAGTAAATGGCACCAGCCTCCCCCTGCCTACCTCCACCTATTCCGATAGGTCCTTGATCTTAGGTAAGAGAGGGCCTGGATTGGATCATTATCCTCGGGGCCACGGTCTGATTGGTTAATGCTGTTCACTTCATTAGTAAGTGCTCGTCATCATTGCCACGCCATAGCCACGGGGAATGGAGCCATTATCACCATCGGAGGCAAAGAAGATGTGACGTGTCATCTGTCTTGTCATCAACAGGTAGATGCTTCCTTTTGTCGCCTCTTCAATTGCTCCTCTGACAAGAAGAAGCAGAAGTAGGGAAAAAAAAAGATCTCTTCTTGTCTTACGGGTGTCAACAGCCATCAAAACGGAAACGAGGCATCTTTTGTTTATGATGGCTTCATCATAAAATACTGTAAAAAAAGTACTACAAAACAGAACCTAAAATTTCAACGGGGTGCCACCTTTAGCCAAGTTCCTCCGCAAATGATCTGCAACAGTCCTTCATGACAATGCTCGAATGGAACTGCACGTTTATCGTAGTCAACAATAACGCGGGAAAAATAATCAAAATACCGCAAATATGAAGTATGGTGGTTCAAAACTGGCCAGACCAAGCTTTATGGAACCGATGAAGTGTCCAACAAAAGTCGATAAAACAATCACCCTGTACTTTCCGCACAAACAAACTCAGGAGATCGGTATCCAAAAGAGACTAAAAAAACTGGACATAAGACATATGATCGACGGGGGTTTGTGGAATGGCCAGCCAGGTCACCAGATTTGACCCTACCGGGCTCGACCATGGCATACTGTATGATGGACTTTGCACTAGAGAACAGATATTGATCAACACATTTCTGGATTCTTGCTCTCTTCAGCAACTTCAAGCAAGAGTCCTATCCAAGATCCTTGATCACTACATCACGCAACCCAGTATTCTACATGTTATATCAAAATACATTTCTTGTAAAGGGCTATGTCTGTAATAAGCTAGTAGATGGTATTACAATGCTCCTGAGTAGATAGAGCATGAATGTTTAGTTGAATGAAAAACCTGCCAAAAGAACTTGGAAACCTCCATTATCTAGTGGTTCCTATACAATAAAGTCACTTCCAAGGGATCAGATATCTAAAACACAAAAAAGAAACTGAAGAAAACATATCAGAGATGTCTACCAGATCTCCCTATGGATATCCACAAGTAGATTACCCGGAGAAAGCTAAAGTTAGAAACTTGAAATATTCAAGGATTAGAGGATACGCTAGCCCCTATATGATAGGTCGAAATTAGGTCGAATTCTGCTGGGTAGTTTTCGAGTTACGTGTTGATTCAATTGACTTTGAGTGTTCTTCTTTGGATGTTTCCTCATAAAAAGAGATGGATAATCCGGGAACATCCAGATTTCCCTGTGGATGTCATGGATATCTTATTTACCATCAGGATAATCCATTTTGCACTTTTAGAACCTTTTTTACAGACTTAGAACGTTCCATAAGAGAACATGTCTTTATAAAAAGATATGGATAATCCATGAAATTTTTCGCCCTTTTAAAGTTTATGATCTTCCAGTCCTCTAATTAGCTATCCGTAGCCAAATAACAATAACCAATCAAAGGCCTGAACACTCCATATCTGGAGAAAAATGAAATTCGTACATCTAGTCCAAAATGTACCACAACCAATTTACATGTTCTGGAATTTATATTCAAACAGAAAAGGGGTCATGCGACCACTCGATCTGGGGTGCCCTTTTCTCCCAAGCCCAAATATGAAGCCAGTTTTCAGATATCTCTATCAGTTTTCGAGTTATTGCTTGTTACATGCTATTAAAATACTTGCCAATCTGTGCAATTTTTCCGGAACCAAAATGTAATTCAACGAATCCGAAAACGGTGTGCTTTATAATCTAATTTTTAATTACTAAATGTCATCACGTGTACGTTACAACACACAACTGAAATGCGAACTCCCTAAAAAAAAAAGTCTTTTTATGATGCACAGAAACTCTTGAATGTAAAAACTGCAACACTTCCGAGGAAAGAGCCTTGTAATGCTGGGGTTCTACTAGGCATGGACTTCAGCTACTATGTAATGCTGGAACTCAACAGCAACTACCACATTAGGAAAGTTAGACACACGAGTCATAATCTGAGGCTATATTCCAGCAGGACAATGCCTACTGACGCACGATAGAACATGTACGGAGTAATGAACAGTCGGCGACTCGCAAATCAAGATCTGCCAATTCCAATGAACTGTGGACTCGCGTACAAGCATCTGCACAGAAAAACACGCGAAATCTCTCCGTAAGATCATGCAATTACATCAAAATTCGTACATTTTATCGCGAAATCGTACAAGTTGGCAGGTATGAAGCTCGCATCAACCAGGGTACCAAGAAACAAGCCAATTATTATGCAAGAAGAAGAAAAATCCTGTAAATCCTCCAGTATCTCTTGTGGACTTTTCTTCTCTTTTCAAGGCTTCCAATTCCTCAGTTATATTTCACACTTTAACTGAGCCAATGCACTACCAATGAAGCATAGAAGAGTCCGTAAGTCCTCCCCGCCAAAAACAAACAAAAGCTTAATTCAAAACCGAAAACTCCTTTAATTCTACCCTTTCCCTCCAGTTTCCAATGTCACATAATTCCTCCACTTTTTTATCTCCAGTAACTCCCAGAAAAGAAAAAAAAAAGATTAAAAAATGTTTTCAAGAAAATGTTTCAGCTTAATATTTCTCCCCACCCTCAAAAATTGAATAAATCTGCTCTATCTTGCCTACCCTAAATTCACGTCACCTCCTCTTTTTTCCCTTCAGAGACTTTTGGTGAAAAACAACCGATGTGTTCAGAATCTGAATGCAACTGTCACAAACTTTGACGGTGAGGGGCCTAACTTGTAATTAAATCTTCTTCCCCTTCTCTTCTTTTACTCTCTCTTTTTTACCCTCAACTCACGACCCCCTCCTTCCATCTTTTTCCTCCTTCATTTTTATCACCCACCTCCCTCTCTCTCTCTCTCTCTTGTCGCTCCATTCTGCGCAAACAACCCAGAAACGACTTGTACAAAAACAAACCAATTAAGAAGAAGGCGCTTCAATTAATAAGGACAAAAAAGAAGAAGAAGAAGAAGAATTGTTAAGCAGATCAAAAAATTTTCGATGGACTGCTGCGACAACAAGGAAAAATTCGAACATTTTTCCAAAAAAAAAAATGAAAAAAAAGCAAGGCGTCTTCCTGTAAATGGAGGCCATCCGCCAAAACGGTTTAGGGAAACGGAACTCTGAAAACATCTTTTAAAGTTATTAGCTTAAAAACCGGCGATGTAATTTGAAGCATTAAAAGCTAAAACGCTTAGTTTATAACCTCTAAATGTAAGCATCCAAGAACGACAAAGGTAACTAACTGTCAGTGAGATCCAATTGTGAGATAGAAACAAACGCAATCACTGCTACTACAAAGTCCACCAACAAAGCTTCTTTCTTAATCGAAATTTTCCCGCCTTAAAACTGCTTTCCATTTAGCGTCTTTTAAGCAACTTTTCAGCGTCTTCGTAAATTCCGCGATTTTTTTTCCAGCGACCATCTGATTTTTAGCTCTGTTTTAGCGGGGGAAAAAATTCTTCGCCAATTCAGACGAACAATCACGGGTTTCTGTCACTTATCCCTCGTTAATTTTTCAGTAATTTGGTCCCTTATTAAAATCATCTTTCCCTGACTGAACATGCCCGTAACGATGAGTAGAAATAAATAAAATCTTGTAAACATTCCAAAAAGGAGCTGTACAGAAATACATTTATACATTTACATATCTGCCAACTTATGGACAATGAAATTCGTACATTTAGCCCAATTTATATGTTCAAAACTGAAAGGGAATCATGTGACCACTCGATCTGGGATGCAATTTCCTCACTAATCCGATAATGAAATCGGTTTCCAAATGTCTCAATCCGTTTTCGAGTTATCGCTTATAAAACTATTAACATACTTGTCTAATTGTGCGATTTTTCCGTAATCGGGAAAAACGAATCCACAGAAACCGGTGTACAGAATAATCCAATTTTTTACTGAATAGGATACTAAAATGCATGACAATAGACGACGCAAAATATTACAAGATAAATGAGAACTCTAAAGAACAAAGCATCTTTACAATGCACACAAACTCTGGCACGGTTGTCATTATGAATACTGCAACATCATAAAGGAAGGATCTAAGAGCATACGCTATCCAGCATTGTCATAATGACCAAAGGGTTCTACTGTATATGGACCTCAGCTACTATGTAACTGCCAGTCAGGAACGTTATAGACATACAAGTCTTACCATTTCTGAAACTATATTCTAGCAGGACAATGCCCACGGGTAGCACTGCAGATACACGTTGTCGCCTATTAAACATGTATGGGATAACGAGACACTCGTTAACTAGATCGTCAAGGTCCTCCAAATCCAATGAACTGAGGACTCGAGTACAAGTACAGCTGCACAGGAAATCATTTGATTCCATGCATGACTCGTGCTCGTGAGGTTTCAAAAGATTCCTGTTTTTTACATGGAATTATGTTTCCTACTAGTCTGAAACTACAATCCTACTTTCCATCGTGTGGCAGTAACAGTCATAGACTTATGTCACCTATCCCACATCGACGATTCCAGGTGTCTCAGCTACTGTCAGCCATTTCAAAATTAGTACACTTATAGATCTGTCAGCCATTCCATCAAAATTCGTACATTGTACGAAAAAATCGCACAAGTTGGCAGGTAAGCATTTATTAACAAGAAACTAATCCCCCCGAGTTGGGTTACTCCTTTATCTGCACTTTTTGTCCAACACAGTATGTAAAAAAGATAAACAACAACAACAACTCGTATCTTCTTTCCTTTCTCATCATTTCCGATGGAATGATATATCACATGCCATATGATGTCATAATTCTAAAAACCAAATGGCTACCACCCCCACAACTCCGATTCCCCTGGAACAATTGGGAGTAAACTTCATAGTAATGCAAATCTTGCATTGAGGAATCTAGTTACTGAATTTCACTCCTTTACGTACCTGAATACCACATACATCTTTTGCCCCTTCTGTCTCCTACTCCCGTTATTCCGACCCTAGTGCACCAATCAAAACCAAACGAAATAGTGAACGAAATGGTTGAACATGCCCCTAGTAAGCCACATTCCGAATTTCAACTTTCTACCTGAAAAAATGTAGAAATTATGAAGGGGGCGGACAAACATTGTAAAACCAATAAGTAGCTCCATTCTTCGGCTACTTAATAATACAGATTATAAGCACTTGAGCAATCGCGCGTCGATAAAGCGATCGTCGCGTGCGGAGGCTCACGTCAACAATACTTAAAAGATAAACAGCAAGAATAACCGTCCATTGTTGCCGACCACGTTCATACTTTCATGGCTACTGTGTTTCCCCAGTGGAATGGTTCCAGAAGCACGATAATGAATTCAACTTACTCTCGGGACACCACAGTCCCCGGATTTGAACCCAATCGAAAATCTTTGGAATGAGTTGGAACGGGTTATTCCAGGCATGGATCCATCACGGAACAATGCTCCCAGCGGCTATCTGAATCCATGCCACGGTGAATTCGTGCTGTTATAGCTGCTAGGGTGGGCAACACAGTATTAGGGGTATTCCTAATGACTATGTTCCAGAGACGAAATCAAGCAGAAAATGTGCTATGAAAGGGTCGAAAGTTTCTTTCTAGAGTTATAAGATGTATTGGACGGTGTCCTTAGTATAGGAAGAAAAATTACCACAATTCAAAGAACCAAAATTGCCATTTTGAGCCTTGGCTATAGCATGGTGGCTTGTTATACCTTCGATATTACATTTGCCTTTGACAGCAAGTGCGAACTTTACAACTCCGTACACTTTAACGTTCATTTCGTCAAAGAACAAGAGATTCGTGCAGGCAGTTTATATGAAGAAGATTCGTTGATTATGCATTGCCACCAAAACCACAGCCGGACAACAACCGCACCAGCAAAGCAACCTATCCAAGAGGTCACAGTCTTCAAAACCAAGCCACTTCCTTCTCAACTTCCCAATCAGCTAGATAAGTCCAAATAGTTTTCTCGTGGACACAATGTTCTCTCTCTTGACATAGCAACTTGATGGGTTTTTCTTCTTCTTAGAAAATAAGAAAAAGAGGAGGTAGACAAGAGGATAAAAGAAAAGAAAAGCGGGCAAAACACACAAACCTAAAGAAGAAGAACGAAAATATAAAAAAAAAATAAAAAGGAAAAAGAGGAAAAGACAAAAAAAAAAAAAAAAGAAAGAAAGACCCGCAGACTTTTTGGTTCACGTCTTGATGAAGTTCTTTAACCAATCAGGAACCTGTCGAAGTGAATTCGTTCAGAGAGACACTTAATTGCTCGTGGTGCCCACATGGCACAAATGAAAGGAGAGCAGAATGGGTGCCTGAGGGAGGGGACTGCCGAACGGGGGGTAAGAAAAGAAATCGCTCACGCTTCCCGTATTGATCCAAAAAGTTGATAGTGTACCATCATAAAAAAAAGAAGAGAGACGGGAGCTACAGCAAATCTTTGGATTCGAATGACTCTCCACCACCACCACCGAAAAGATCTGATACACCAGAAAGGAATGAGATACATAAAAACTGCCTTCTAATTCTTCCTTATTTCAGCAATACTCAAGCTAAGATCTCCATAAATGGAACTACAGAAAGACATTTCCCAAATAAACTGATGTGAACTGTCACGAAACCACCGAGATATCACTATTACAACATCTTAAAACCCTTATGGGTACTTCCCATTTGAAACGACAGACACTTTAGGAGACTTTGCTACTTCAAGAACCAAAACATCTAATATACCACTAAAAAATAACTACTCTTTACAATGCTGTCAACATACAATAGTGTCAGCTTCCCTTCCAACAGCGGATCGATACCAATTTGAGCTTGCGCGTTTTCTTTTCAGTTCATACATAGCAGGATCGGACTTTAGATATTAATAACGAAATAGCAAAGGATGAGTAACCTCCAAAGCATCACACTTGAAATAAAGTGACCAAGTCTGTTCTCAAGCAGACGGCTGTATCCTAGTTCCATTGGATACCGCTAGGACGATTATTTATTGTTTCATTAGCTAATCTAACATGACAAAGCTGATAAGACATCACAAGTCTTCAGATTACGTATCGAAGTCAATTCGAACTGTATAAGAAAGACTCTTCCACAACATAGGAAGTCTAAGGGCCAGTTCACTATCTAACCTCCTAGCCTGTTGTCTAACTGCGTCTTTATCAATAATAGACTAACAATGTTGAGATGAGGAACGCTTAGTGATAACAATGTCAGTGTATGGTTGCAAAAGACTCAACTGAAAACGTAGACACAGAACTGGACCTAAGACGAGAAGTCCTACATGTCCACGATCTGCAGTGTTCCAGTCCTTGACTTCTACCACAACATTGAGAAAGTGGTAAGCAAGCCTTAATCCGCTGTTTCAAAGGATCACCAGATCCAACCATCAACAAAATAATAACATCAACTTACTTATAAAACAAAATTATAAAATGGACACTTCTACACTCAAAAACGTAGAAAAACAATTATTTTCAATGCAGTAGGCCAAAATGCTGCCATGGTGCCACCCGGAGTACGTGTTCTTAGGTGCTCCTTCACTAGATCTGACCTTATTTGCAATCATGACCATTTTTATGGAAAACTATGAGGTCATGTTTCATTGTCGAGCTGCAAAACTTTGCAGTGTCCAGCAACACCGTGTATCTAGGATTATTTGAGTACAAACTGTCCCAGGGTGATTTGGACATCCTACCACGAGACACCCTGTAGATCAAGGAATCTCAAAACGCATTAAAATTACTAAAAAGCTGGAAGCATAGGAAAAAAGCGTCATATAATAACATCCTACCACAATGGGCAAGCTCCAAGAACAGTCTTCAAAACCTGCTGGAAGGCACGTAAGGAACTCCAATTGCCTTCTCTACGACCACGTAAGGAACTCCAAGACCTTCCATGAGATGAAACAGCCAGCCGGTCAGTAACTTCTCCGAAGATTTCTCCACTCATGAAAAAGGTCCACGGGGATCACGTGTCAGGCAAGGGCGGGAATCCCCGATGCCAAAACACATTGCAAAAGCATTCGGTCCAGAGGTCGGGGCAGACTCTAAATTGGGCAAGCGCCCATTCTCAAAATCCATTTGAACGGTCGACCTAACGCAAGAGGCATCCAAACTGAAAAGTGGACGCGCTCGATTCGTCTTAAAACATCACAATTCGTCTTAACAGTCAGCCACGAAGAAAGCTTTGATTTCGCAATGCGCGCGTTCAAACAACGATTCGCGTTAAAGTCAAGATCTTTCATTTTATTTTTACAATTATCATCTGATGTATAATAAGATTATGCATTCAAACAGAAACACCACAAAAACTAATAAGAAACAAGTAAAATTATTTAATAACGAAAACAGGCTGCTCAAAAAGAAAAAAACAAACAAACAACAAAGATGACTGGTTCAAAGGTGGAACGAAAGAAAAACAAAACAAAAACAGGCAGTTGCCTTGTTCCAACCCAACGATGGCCGTGTTTCAAAAGGAAAAGAAAAAGGAAAAAAAAAGCAAAGACAAGGCAAGCAACGAACCAGCCAAACAAGAAGGCAAACGACCAGTGACAGCAGCGCCTCCAATTACACACAATCCACGTCGTTACCGACAATTCCCCACCCACCCACCACCATTTCTAATGATCGTCTTTCGCTCGTTAAAACGAAATCCCAGGCCCTACCCCAGAACAAAGCCTCCAACCTATCTCTTTCACTCATTCCGCACACCTGAGAGCTCTCTAACACGCCTCTTCCAAACGGATCTCGCAATTTAGACGACACTGCCATTCAAACGACTCGCTTATTTTATCGATCAAAATATTATTAAAAAAAAGTCCATCGAAATCTCCTAACTCCCAACTGCACATACTGGTCAATGAACTCGAAACATGCGTAACACACTTTGAGATCATGTGATTCAAGCGTGTTCTTATTCAAGAAAATACATATAAGCTTGTTTTGCGCATTTCGTTCGGAATCTCGCAAAGTGCGATATCCAGACTAAAAAATAAAATGACGACCAGTCTAAGTCTAAAAGGACAAGAACACCATCGTTTAAAACAGAACATCCACCATACAAAACTGACGAATGATTTTAACCAATACTGTTCCAGACCCATATTGCAGAACCATGAGCTGGAAGGAAAACTTAGACTTCTGCGAAGAACAGAATCTCGTCTTCAACAATGGTGCCTAGAACGTTGTAACCGGCCACATGAAAATTGCAAGACTGTGGTTATGTGGCCTTAGAAACCAAGTACACACATGGCAATGCCTGAGGAACCAAGAGGAAGAATTTGGCAATGCCTTATCAAGAGAACTGAAAGGTTCTGGCGATGGTCTCAAAACAAAGACCTTCTGGTAAGGGAACTGGTTCTCTATTATTCATTGAAAGGCGGGTGCGTCCCCAGGAATGTTTAGGAACACATGTTGGAACCACATACCCATAAAAAGGGAAAGTCCAGTGAACACCTCGTCGCCCAAGTGCTTCAAGACCTTGCCTACTCTATGCCAATCCGCACTCCATGCTGTAATTCGATTCCGCCAGGTGGAATGAAATATCAAAGTAGGCCGACATCAGGTCGCTGCAGATTCTTTTGCTGTTGCTTTTACCAGCAACTAAGCGAGAAATCTGAAATCTAACAGAAGGTTAACACAATAAGGACGCATTTTCTGAACCACCTGAAAACGCCTGTGTGACACCCATGACAGAGTTTGGAAACTTTTCTAACTCTTAATGAAGACTTTTCTTCCACAGAACCGCGTGCTCAGATAGTTCATTATGTCCTGAAATTCGAGCAAATCTGCAAGAAGTCACGTTCGGTGAACGCCTAACCTTCCACTAACTTACAAGTACCTAGACGCCTTCCTAACTCGCATACGCACTCTACAATTCGGACCAAAGTAGGTCCACATGTTTCTAATCCATTGGCTAGTGTATGTATAAAATAGCGAATCTACAGAACGAAATGAACACTTAAAACGCTTCTAGACAAAAAGTTTCTCAAGAAAGACCCAATAAAGATACCAGAACCCAACATCGAATTCAATTATTATTTCATTCAACAAATCATCTTCTTGCACGTCCATTTTCCTATTTCAGAGTCGTAACACCAAACAATTAAATAAAAACCAAACCAAGCACACCCATCTCACCAACCTACCAAAAAGAAAATGGCGCAAAGAACATTTCAACCAAACTTCCCAGCCAACCAGAGCGTGTAAACGGGTGACTCGAATGTTTTTTTTTTCTTCCTTCTTATCTCCAGATAAATATCGGAAACAAACATTTTTTTTAATGGGAAGGAAAGGAGAAGGAAATTACAGCTTTCGCGAGAGGAAATTGCAGGAACCAAGTTCGACCACGTGATAAGAAGAGCGCGCAACTCTACGAAAAGAAAAAAAAAAAACCCACGTTCAAACACTCCCAACCCCGTCGTCCGGTATCCAAATACTCATTTCCAGCAGCGGACGATATAAAAACGAGAAGGCGGCAGCAAATCGTCAATCCTACCCCCGCTCCGTGGACCCAACAACATCCATTTGAGCCATAAAAGGCGACGGTCCACGACAAGTCGGGCAAACGGCGCTCCCCTTAATATTCTTCCGCTCGACAAAGGGCGCCACCAACAGAGCTCGCTTCGCAAACCAACTCCGGAAGAAAAAAAAAAGGGGAAAAAAAGGTGTTAGGAACGCCATTACAATCTGGTCGTTTACTTTACTACAATTTATTAAGGGCTCATTAAAGGAATAAAATAAAAATGACGACGACCGTGACGACAGGCCATAGCCGACACAAAACAGCGGCTCCAGTTCAAATGTCCCGTGTTCTTAACACAAAGCTCACCCACGAATCCAATTTCCTTCTACTTCGATATAAAATTAACAAACTGCTATTACATAATAATAATAATAATAAACCAATAAGGAAAGACTTAACCGAAATATGAAGACGTCGCAATACATTTTTATGGATGAATAAAGTTACCAACCGGTTTCGTCAAGGTGATGGAATGAATATTTTAAACAAAATATTTTAGAAAATGAATAACAATATCTAATAACGTGATTAGTTTACAAACAATATACAACCCCCCCCCAAAAAAAAACATACAGATCAATTTCGATATATCCCAAATTTTATGCCTTTTATCTAGCTTTCTATAACTTATTGTTTAATTTCATTAAAAGTAGAACCTTGATTGTACGGACTTAATGGGACCGGACCCTGTCCGTATCATCCAGAAAATACACCCTTACAAGCCCATTTGGTCGTTGTATTTTCACTAACAAGGGGACCGCATGGATTCGGTTGAAATATTAGGAGGTCAATCTACAACATTAATATGTCTTCAATGTTTTCCGTGAAAATATTGTACAACGCATTTTTCTTCCAGGCATATTGTTGGCTTTCACTGAACACAACTTCTGTGAAGTTAAGCTACATCAGGCACGGCTAGTCACAGGGTGGGCGACCATGAGTGATAGACAATCTTCACCCGCCCCCCCCCCTCCCGACTGCTGCGACCATCATACAGCAATCGTGAATCCAGGTCCATCGAGGGACCCAAGTCGGCGGCCTCTGGCCATACAGGCCCTGGACGGACGTATTGGATCAACACCACCTCTACTCAGACCCTGAGCGCGATAACGTCATACATTGTTTCATCACCTACGTCAGGGTATTGTTAATCATATTTCAACCAATAATAAGCCCTACCGTAGGTGATGTAACAATGTAAGATTTTTCCTCCGTGAGCAGGCTTTCTCTCTAGGCGGTATTGATTGGATCCCAATTCATAAATAAACAAAGTAAAATTTTTGCATTTTTTTTAACCTGTATCGTTGTTTATGTATGTGAATATTATCATGCAAAGTGCAAACAAATAATAATGGCGGAAAAATAATGGGGAAAAAAAATTCCAAACTACAGAAATCGAACCTGGACCAGTCAATCCACAGAACCTAATGTTACCCACTGCGCTACGCTGTTAACTTATTCATTTTTTTCCCATTTGGCTGATCTGGTACTACAATTATAAACGTAAACTATATTGTTTTTTTTCCTCCGAAACGAAAGGCCGTTGAGTCAAATCCTTTTACACAGAAGGTAGATTAATGTTGTAGATTGACCTCCTAAAATTTCAACCAAATCCGTCATTACATGTCCGTGCGGTCCCCTTATAAGTGTTTTCTAAGGATAAAAAAATTCATTTACACATCAAGACGATTTATGATAAATTTTGGAATAATTTTACATTTATATTTTATGTATCAAAATATCTAAATTGTAATTATTTTTTATTTTCATTACCATTTAATCATTTACTTTGCTCACACCTTCCTATTGTTAACTTTTTTCTTCTCAGCAATCGATATCTCACTCTTCATTGTAAACCAATCATATGATTAGACATTGTTATTCATTTACAAAAATATTTAGCAGCTCTTCATTCCATCACCTTGACAACGCCGGGAAAAGATGGCGAAACCGGTTGGTGAAATAAAGATTCATCAATAAAAAAAAATGTCTTGCAAATCCTCCATATTTCATATACAGGTGTTTTTGAATTGAGTACAGATTTTTTGGGAGATGATAGAAGAGGTCGTTAGAAGTATTTTTTGTCATATGAACATTGTTCGAAATGACCGCCATTTACATATGGACTAATCGTATTTTACAAAGGGGTTGGATACCATGGAATCTCCTTGACCAAGTTTGTCCTAAGACTTTTCAACAAACAAGCACGTGCACCTTGAAATTTCTTTGCAAACAATTACTTTAAAAGTTATTACAGTAGATTACTTGTGTTAATTGTTAAAAATAAAATAATTTAGGCCTACCAACGCACACTGCGTCCCGGTGTCATTTGATTGTTCAATGCAGTATTGTAAGTAAACGGAGCTGCGGGGACCCCATGTTCATATGACGAAAAATACTTCTAAGGACCTCTTCTATCATCTCCCAAAAAATCTGTACTCAATTCAAAAACACCCTGTATAAAATTTTTGTTGCTACTAATTTAAATCCACTCATTTTTTCAGTACTATAAACAGGTAGATTAAAATACAAAATTCCATCGTTCTATCTTCAATAATTTTCAATTTAAAGCCATTTTTGTGAAATTTCGGACCTTATGTAATTCATTAAAAAAAAAAGTACCGTACATACTCGACGTAGTGCCGTATAATTTATGACCAAAAAAATGGCCCTGAAAAGCGAACGCGGCAATAAAACGGGTGAATAAAATTTTCAAATCAAAAAAAGCGAACATTATTCGTAGTAAACAATTTTTCGTGTTCCTGATTGGTGTACTGCAATTCTTTAATACTACTTTTAATAATCCACCAATAGACAACTAGAAAACGCACGTGGATAACGATATTTGACGATGCTGTTGAAGTGATTCAAGAATTTGACAATGTTTATGCTGATGTTGACGATGTTGATAATTTCCATGACTCAGACGTTGAAGATTCAGAATTCGAAGGCTTCAATTAATTATTTTTGTAAAATATAATTATTATATTATTAAATACCGTACATTATTATTGAATAAACTTATTCTAATCACATATTTTTATATAATTATAATTGATTTTTATCTTTCTCTTATTTTAAAAATACAGCACTGGTTAATAGTGTTTCATGGGAAAAAATAAACAATTTTTTTTTAAAAAAAAACGTTTTCACAGTTTTACGAAGAAAATAATTTTTATAAACTTTCGTTTTTAAAAATATGGATTTTTCTCATTGTTATTGAATTCCTCATATGCTTTTCATTTAGTATTCAAAAATTCCATTAATATATCTTTATTAAATGATGACATTTCATACTGAACAAACTTTTGAGGTAATATTTTGAGAAAAATGCTTTGAAACTTATAAAACTGAATTCAGACAAAAAAAAAACGCCTAGTACTAAGTAACCACAAAAGTTCTTGCCGTTTTTATGTTACCATAAAAAGAAGTGACAGAAGATATGCAAATGAGTGTACCGTGTGCTCCAAAATCTGTCGGGGGTGGGAGCAGGAAGGTTAGCCTGTATAAATCCAGGGCTGTTGCGCATTCACATCAATCACATCTCGTGCAGAAATGAAAGACAAATGGAGGTATCGAAGGAGATGGTTAGGTGTTCTTTGCTCTAATGACTTCAAGGTGGGCTTGCCAGCAGCAGCATGGAGTCGCCGAATGTGTCTAGCGTTTGGGGATGATGCTGTGAATGAACGCATCGCAAGGCATTGGTTCCAGAAATTCAGATCGGGAGAATGTGTCTCGGTTCACTAAGAGCTGCTATCAACTGGCCAATTCATCACTGGGGACCTGTACTCCCAGCCGCTGGAGCTATAGGCATAGCAGCAGCAGGAGCCAGCATTGGTGAATCGCAAAGTGGTACACTTCCTTCATGATAATGGGTGGCCAAGGAAAACCACAGAGTGGATTGGCTGGGAAAGTTTGTGTCATCAGATCTTGCTCCGACGGATTATCACCTTTTCTTCTCTGCGAAAATCCTCCACCAATGATACACACCTGCGAAAGGCACTCACGGACTTCTTTGAGTCCAAGACCGGCAAGTTTTACAGCCAGGGGAGGGGTTGATCAACTGGAAACACGTTGGCAGAAGGTGCTAGATGCCAATGGGGAATATATTGGGGAATAGCGATACGCTACTTTTTGTGTACATCATTTTTTTTCCCAGAATTAAAAACGGCAAGAACTTCTGTGGTTACCTAGTAGAAATGGTGAATACAAAGAAAAAAAGGAAGGAAAGAATTCCGCGACCTGAACTCGAACCAAGGACCTCTAACCAATTGAATTTAAATTTTTATCCAAACTTTCACATTTTCCATAAAATGAACGCAACTAAATTTTTTTAATCTTATTGTATCCAATTCTATTAAATTTTACTTTTTTCCTTTCTTTATTGAGTTGAGGATCAATATTTACATCAAATTTCACCTCAACGTTTTAAATTCGTTAATAAATACGTAGCCTACTTTACTACTTGTATTCTGTATTGTTTATTATTAGTATTTTTCAATCTTTTATACTTAAATTCAAAATTCACGTTAAGATGCACCTTTCATATCGGAAGAGCAACTGCCAAGGAAGCAAAAATCTTCGTTCGTTGGCCACTTGGTTGGTCATGTGTTGTTAAGGCCAATCACGAAGGAGAACAACAGCTCGCGAATGATCATAAAACACTTGAAAACAGGTCAAACACTGTCAAAGCGCATGGCAACAAAAATGAAACGAAATGAAAGCGCAGTTAACCCGGAGATAATTCGATTTAAGAAAACAGTTCAGATTTGCGATACCATTTAACAACCGCTCCTTCACACACATTTCCAAAAGCATTAACGAAAGCAACGTTTTCAAAAAATTCAGCGAAAACAGAATATAAAAGACCCAAAATCAAAAGCTCCATTCCCAATTATCCTTGCCCCCTCGCTATTGCGTTTCCATTAAATATTAAGGCCAACAACCTCCTAATCAAAAACAGAAAAGAGCATTAAATGTGTGCGTTTCACCAGCTTATTATACAAGCGCTTCAATCTTAGCCAAGGAAGTTTTCCAATTTGGTTGGCATTTCGGAGGGGGGGAGGGGTGCCAGTCCGTTGTTGTTGTTGTTGCTGCTGCTGCCTTTTCCGGTGCATCTGCTGCGACCGACCTTTACGCGGGGCTCACCTTAAATCTCGCAGTGCCTGTAAAAGAGCTCCCGTCGACTGGAGCCGGTGCGTTTTGAGGGCCGTTAAAGCCCCCTGCAACCGTCCAGATTATGAGCGTCTAATCGTTTGTTACTGTGGGCGAATTATCTTTATTGGGGATAACAGCCCTGTTCATGGCGTTCGCCGAGCACGACCCACCCGCCCGCGCGCACCCCGTGCTCCGTGCAAACGGCACCCGCCACATGCCCTTCCGACCGCGCGCCTTCCATAACGGCCTGCAACACCTGGACGAAACGAGCTCACTCTGCCGCTGCCAGCATTCACATTGGGTGTGTGTGTCGCTGCTGCTGCTGCAAATGCGGATACAGAAGAGAGAAAGAGAGAGAGAGAGAGAGAGAGAGAGAGAGAGAGAGAGAGAGAGAGAGAGAGAGAGAGA
>JAHWFO010050193.1:1048372-1080913 GCA_023313115.1 Rhysida immarginata
AGAGAGAGAGAGAGAGAGAGAGAGAGAGAGAGAGAGAGAGAGAGAGACCCACCACCACCTCCTCCTCGTTATATTAACCCGTTTACTACTGGTGAACCACTTTGCAAAGGCCTTAATAATGGATTAATATACCAGTTAATAATAGCGTAGACTTTTCCAGGAGCCCTACCCCTCAGGGCTTCCCGCGCGCCAAGCTTTTAATAAAAGAGTAACAATGCAAATTAAATAAACAGGCGAGGGATTTTTCGTCGAAGAGCACCATAGACACTCTCTCTCTACCTCCTCGCAACGACAACCCTGAAAGAAAGGACCCGAAACAGCGCCACCTTTGACACGGTTACAATATACCGGAACGCAATGAAATTTTTACTTGAGATTTTATTAAGGCGACGCATCCGAAACACAATGTCCCGGGATTGGAACCATTTCAAGAGCTGACCCGCAGAACACCCCAAGAGGTGACGAGTGGCTTCCAGCAACCTTCTGGAAGGTCGGTAAAGACTCTCAACGAACCATCCTTAAATAAACAGCTCAACTATGCAATAAGTAACTGTACCTACATATACCTGCTGCCTATGGAAATCACATTAAACAGATTGGTTATGCCTCGAAGAAGCTCGACCTCGCCTTCAACGGCCCAACTAAAACTGGCTGTAACTTATGTTTAAAACAGTGACTGGCGCCCAAACTGCGCCCAAACCTTCCCTTCCTACACCTGCCCATAAAACGTGAGCGCCATCTACCAGTGACAAGTCAAATAAAAACCCTTGTTAGTTCAGCTATTAATGATACCTCGTTGAAAATCTTTGCCGAACCTTCCAGAAGGTTGCGGAAATCCGCTCGTCACTTTTTCGTGTGTAAGTCGGGTCTCCGGGGGTCAATTCTTGAGAGTCGTTCCAATCATTATAAATCGCTCTATATCCCAACAGGTCCACTTAAGCAACTAACAGACACCATATTTGTTCTTACAATTATCTTTCAACCCCGAACAACAACAACTTCGGTTCTGGAAATTTGTGCCTAGTCTCCAGTTTCAACGACACCGTTTTAGACAACCTGATCTCGACCGGTCTCGCTTTTTAGACACTTCCGATGTCATCAAGAACTTCCAGACACCCATCCGAAAAAAACTATGTTGTTTTGTAATTCACGTGTCTATGGCATCACTGTCAAGTGGAAACCGCCAAGCAGTAGGGGAAAAGAAAATGACAGAAATGGTCAAGTACTAAGAGATTCGCAAGTGACGTCATCCTGTAATTCACGTATCCGAGATCAAATAAACAGAAACAAACTCTTCGTGATTTCTTCCTGGATTTTTTAAATTTTTGACCGATCACGTCAGATATCATCAAGACCTACAGCGCCATCTGGCAAAACCAACTAAGCTACACAAAACAAATCTGCAAAGAACGAATCGCACAAACTTTTGCTTATGGTCGAATCTCGTTAGGATTAACTGACTTGGCCGATAAATCACCTGTTCTCGCTCTAGCCAATCATTTTCTATTTAATGCACATTCTTTTATGAAAAGAAAAAAGGAACCCAATAGTATCAAATTTGAACGCTTACCCTGCTTCTTTGTCCACGTAAGAGACGACAACTTAAGGAAACGCTCTATTACAAGCACCTTTTGTGATCAGCACACCTATCAACCCCGAATAAGAGAATTCGTCTTACCTAGAAAATAAATGAGAGAAAGGGTTAAAATTAACAATGTTGATATCATATCGTCAATATGCTAAAACAAAACAATAAACATAGGCCTACTTAAGCAAAATCTAATCTACGGAACCATCAAAAATCTGGCCAATGAATTAGATTAAACATGTGTTTACTATTTCATTGGATACCCTTTGGCCCAAATTGCGAGTTGGCACACAGTCAGTAAAGTACTGAAACACTTATAAGACAGTGGAAACCAGACGTTCACCAGACGTTCCCTTAGTTCTATTAGCAGATTTGTCGGCAGAGGGAATTGTCATCATCGGATATGTAAGAGGGGCGGTGATAAAGTTCATACAAATGCATAGAACGCAAGATCATACAGCAACCAAATTTTGTAGGGACACAAATCCTTCTCCACACCGACTCCGTGCAAAGTCACACACTTCTGCCATCGATATTTCGCCCGTGAATGCCGTAAATGTAGAGCCCATCACAGCTCTAGAACCCACTGGTGCGACTGGGGATGGACCTCTAGAGCGATGATGGGCTCTACATTTACGGCATTTCCAACAGGTACTCCCAAACATTCTCTCCATGGGTCTAAAATCTGCGAGACGATAGCAACAAGAGGGACAAGTTAACCTTCAACAAGTCGAATGCAACAAGTATTAGCAACTATACTTCAGCCGCGCATGATCTTATCAAAATAATGACAAAAATGCATCATTGTAGAATCGATTTAGCTACCAAACACTATTCAAGTAGTCCATGGAACACATTGTCACCTAATCTGGACACACATAAAAACAGATTAAGATAAATGTTCCTAATTCATTCTAACAATGCTACACAAATGTCTATTCACTTAGCCCTACACTACTTAAAAAACGCCTCTAAAAGAGAATTACACCACCGAATGCGTATGGTAATGAGTCGGAAATCTATACAAGTGAAGGGGGCTCGTAGAGAGGGGGGGTATTACTAGAAATAGGTTCACGTGTCGCAATGTCATCGGCTAGCTAATCCCGGTTGCTAAGCCGATGGTTGGCGGCCACACTCACCCGTTGCAAGGATTTCGGCGCTTCTGATAACTAACGCCGGGGCGCTAAGCTAGATTAACTTAAAACGCAACGGCGACCAGGTTGTGCGCGAAAAATTAAAATGCCACACGAAAACCATCAATTGCGCCCCGCCGCCGCACAACCAAAACAGAGAAACCCCTGATTTCGGTCAACAACAACAACAACCTTTAGCTCTCTTTTTAATACAATAACTCATGGCGTCTATAACAGACAAACCAATACAGCAACGCTATAAAAACCCAGCTTTGTGCCTTCATCACTACAGCGTGGCCCAAAAAAGTTAAGATAAACACGATTAATTTCATTCATACACCAAGAAACATACATGAACTTAAAAATCGCCATAAAACAGATCTCCCATATGTTTAGATAGCATAAATATGAGAATACTTTTTCACATGAAATAAATTATTTATATTTTTCAATAATTGATTGCTTTCTCATTTGATTGAATAATTTTAATAAATATACGATGTGACATCATTGAATTAATAAGGTTTGCAACTATCTCTGGTGATATTTCTAGCTAACAATCCATAACGATTTTCCAACTATTTCACTTTTTAGACAGGAACCTACCAAAATCTGACGAAATTAGCAAAAAAAAACCAAAAAAAAAAACCCTACTACAACTAGCAAAACCTACAGGCACCTAACAAATCCTATCGAAACCTACCAAAATCAACAGGTCATGAACCTACCAAATTCTATTGAAACCTACCAAAATCTACTGATATCCACAAAAATCCTACTGCAACTTACTAAAGCATACAGGTACCTAGCGAATCCTATCGAAACCTACCAAAACCAACAAATTCTACTCAAACCTACCAAAATTAACAAAAAACCCACAACAACCTATCAAATCCTATCGAAACCAATCGAAATCTACAAAATACTTACTGCAATATACCTAACGAATACTATCGAATATACAGGATACCTAACGAATACTATCGAAACCTAACAAAATAAATAGGTCATATTAAGGAACATAACAAATTTTATTGAAACCTACCGAAATCTACAGAAAGCCTAACGAACACTACCAAAACCTACCAAAATAAACAGGTCAAATTAATAAACGTACCAAATTCTATCGAAACCTACCAAAATCTACTGAAACCAACACGTCATATATAGGAACCTATCAAATTCTATTGAAACCTACCGAAATCTACATAAAACCTATTGCAACCTACAGGATACCTATAGTGCCCGGCACGAAAGAAAAAGGAAACTGGCATATGCGTAAATGAAAAAACCTCGTTCAACCAATCAGAAACGAACAAGAAACGGTGTCTTACTTATTCCTGGCATCAGTAATAAGTAATTGCCCGTTTAACTTCCGTGTTTGAAAGAGGTTTTTTTTTTTCATTTATGCATGCGCCAGTTTCCTTTTTCTTTCGTGCCAGGCACTATAATGAGTCCTATCAAAACCTAACAAAATAAACAGGTCATATTAAGGAACGTCCAAATTCTACTGAAACCACCAAAATCTACATAAAACCTGCTGCAACCTACCAATACCTAACGAATCCTATCGAAACCAGCAAAATAAACAGGTCATATTAATGAACCTACCAAATATACTATTGAAACCCACCAGAAATCTACCGAAACTTACAAAAAATAATAACCTATTGCAACCTACCAACGCCTACAGGTGCTTAAAGGTTTCTTTTCGCAACAGGCAAGAAACCCGCGGAAATTCATGAGGAAATGGTAAACACCTATGGTGCCGACTATCTGGACTATTCCAATAATGTGTGCAAATGGTGTAAACTGTTTTGGATAGGTTTATTTTGGTAGTTTCGATAGGATTCGTTAGGTGTCGGTATGCTTTGGTAGGTTGCAGTAGGTTTTATGTAGATTTTGGTTGGTTTCAATAGAATTTGGTAGGATTCCTATATATGACCAGTTGGTTTTGGTAGGTTTCGATAGGATTCGTTAGGTATCCAGTAGGTTTTGGTAGGATGCAGTTACGTTTTATGTAGATTTCGGTAGGGGTCAACAGAATTTGACATATTCGTATACCGGGCGTTTCAAACGGTATAATCTAAACTTTACACACAGGTAGGAGGTATGAAGGTGAGCAGATTCTGTTAATACATGAGGGGTCGGAACTCAACCATTGCCAAGGTAACGTTAGTAGATGACTTGTTGGTTTCAGTAGATTTGGTTGGTAAGTTCCGATAGGATTCGTTAGGTATCCTGTAGGTTTTGGTTTCAATAGGGTTTGGTACCAAAAAATACAGGTACCTAACAAATCCTATCAAAACCAACAAGAACCTACCGAAAGTGTTGCAAAGCTCATTATAGCTGGGTACCATAGAGCAAAGGAACCAAAATCGGATTGTGTTATCGTATGGGGTTGTTTCTAGACTTGGAATGGCCCGGGTCCTTTGCTTCATCTGAAGAAATCTATGGATTTTGAGAGCTTCACCTGGCCCTAACCTACGAAAACCTATCAAAATCAACAAGAATCTGTCAAAACCCACTGAAACTTAGAAAATAACAACTGAAACCTAAGGAACCCTACAGGAACTTTAATAAAACCATCTTGAAGTGACTTCGATGCATGAATCTAAACTTTTGAGACTCACTGTATTTAAAAAAAAAAACAAAACCACATTCTTTGCTCCCATTTATATTTCCAAAAAAACAACCCAAAAACAATTTACAGCCTATTACAATATCCTTACGCTTATTTCAAGTACAATAATTACAGACCCCCCAAGTCCCATTAAAAATTCTCGACCGATAAAATCGATTTGGAAAAGGAAAATCTATTATCAAGATAATTAGCACCCTGAAATCCACCAACAAAAATTATTGAAAACAATTTTCCAAGACGAAAGAAACCACTTTTAGCGCAGGTAGGCCGATCATTATTAACACTCCAAGCTTCATGGAACCCTCCCAAAAAAATTAATTTATTTTTCTCGCCTCAAATAAACACTTATTTTATGATGAAAAAATTTTCCATCTTACTGCATCGATAAACGGGGGCGAGATTTTCATCGAGTAAAATTAGACACCTGAGTTCACACCTGAGCGCGCGCCGAAACGAGTGGGTGGCGGTCAAAGTCTCAGAGACCAACCTTAATTTCCCACTCAATGACTACTCTCGAGCTCCGCAATTACAAAAAAAAAACACTGAACCAAGAAATCCAAAATTCTTAATTTTTATTTCACCAAACTTAGAAAACTTAACTTTAACAAAACGGGACCAACAACAACAAAAAGCGAAAATGCAGTAAAGTAAAAGGAAAAGAGAGAAAGAGAGAAACAGGTGACCATGCATGGCTTCCTCTCCCAGACGCGGGGAAAAAAGACGACAATTTATCAGCCCGACAATCAAGCGTCTTCTCCAAAATCCAATCAGTCGCATGTTGTTGTTCTTGCACGCGTGCAACTAACACGACCACCTCCTCCACGGTGAGGACTGCATAGTCAGGCTCCAGCGAAGCTTAAAGTGAAACGCCAAAGGAAAAGAGACACACACATTCTTCAACTGTCACTTCTCCTTCCCAGCTCCTCCTTCCGAGAAAGAAAGAGCGCCAAACGAGAGAAAGAAAGAGGAAAACGAAAATGTCTGGAGCATCGTAGAAAACCGCAAGCCTTTCATTTTGGTCGTTAAGTCATTACAATATACAACGACCAATAAAACACTCCTGATTCCATACAACCAACACAGGCGCAGACCCATGAAAGTGCCAGTGAAACAGCTAGCTTCCAAAATGAAATGCATAACAAGCAATGAGCAAACCTGCCAACTTACGGACCAACTTACATCTTCTGGAATTTAAATTCAAACAAGAAGGGGGTCATGTGACCACTCGATCTAGGGTGCACTTTTCTCACAAATCCAAGATTGAAATTAGTTTTCAGATATCTCTATCCGTTTTCGGGTAATCGCTTGTTACATATTAAAACACCTGCAAATTTGTAGATAAGTTGCATAAACATCGAGAGGTTGAGCTGTTGGTACTGTTCCAGAGGAAACTGTGAAAATTCAATCGATCTTCCATCTGGTATAACAGATGTTACGTGGGTTTAGTCTGTTTGGCTTGAATAAGAATCAAAGAACAGGACTGTTTCATTTCATTTCATGTGACCACTCGATCTGGGGTGCACTTTTCTCACAAATTCAATAATGAAATCAGTTTTCAGATATCTCTATCCGTTTTCAGGTTACCGCTTGTTACATGTTATTCAAATACCTGCAAATTTGTAGACAATGTAAATATTCCAGCAAGACAATGCCTATCCACAATAGGGAGCACGGCAGATAGACGTGGTCGCCTAGTGAACACATATGGAGTAATAGATATTCGGCGACTAACTCATCAAGGTCCTCCAATTCCAATGAAAGTTTTGTTAGACAAAACCAATACAGCACGTAGCGAATGGACGCCTTCCTCTGTCGCCTTTTCACTCCTTCTCAATAGTCTGGTATCTCTCCATTATCTTTAGTTAGTGCTCATTTTTAAAGATTTTCAAGAAACGGTTAAGCTCTGAGAACTATCAGTTCTATGAAAATCTGTAGACTCGCGTACAAGCATCCGCACAGAAAAAACACCCGAAACACCATTGATCCCTTGTATACTCATGCTCGTAGAGGTTTCACAAGATAATCACCTTTTACATAGAATATTGTTGTACTGATCAAAAACTGTAATCACGTAAGTATGTTAGTATTATTCTATTGCCATGGTGTTGCAATTAGATCGTGCAAATTCGTACATTGTAATGAAAAATCGTACAGATTGGAAGGTATGAATGTGATATTACTGATGTACCTAAGAGGGGGTTCAAGAGAAGACATAACCACAAAAAATGGTCATCTTAGCAGTTCAGCTGGACGCACGATCCCGGGTGAGCCGTATCCTTGAACATACAGTACCAACTTTTCGTGTATAGCACCAACACCATCTTTGCAAATGTTCAGCTGACAGCGGATGATCTTGGTGAATCACGCGTAAGCTCGTCCAAAATGATAGTCCCTATACAGTGTTATAGTCCTCAATGCTGGAAATATCCTTGAGCTCTAATATCGTGTGCGAAACTGCGATGTCATTCCACATTTTGTATTGTCTTTGTATTTTTTCATTGTACAGTTGCTTTCCGGACACCCTGTAGTAATAATCATCCGTCATTATCGTAACAACAGTATATGACGTCATGACATACTGCCAGTTCCACATTTCACATCCACATTTCACATGGCTAATATAATTAGTCAAAAATATAATGTAAACTCATATTAAGATGGAAAATGAAACACAAAAACTAGATTTAAACCAGGGACCACTAGTTATTTATTACTTTCCTGCCAGCTTTCACTTTGACTATTTAGTTAGTATTCTTTAGGATACAGCCTCGCTATACCAAGCACACATTAGTCTATTTCATTATTACTTTACATAAGTTCTGGTAAAATAGGACCAGGTTCTTAGAACCTAACGTTTTCTTGAAAACCTTTAAAAATGAGCACTAACTGGAGATAATGGAGAGTTAGCAGAATATTGAGAAACTGAGCACTCAAAAAAACATTCTAAACTGCAATATAACCGAACTTCAAATCGGGTAACAATTTACAAACTTTCAACTCCTGATTTCAGTTAAACAGTTAAACAACTATGACAGGAGGCACCTAAAACAGACAAGTATCAATTATCAAATATCAATTGTACATTCGACCATAGGAATGCAAATACAATATCAAAACATCTCTAACCTCGTATCAGTTCAAACATTACGATTATTACATTCCATACTGTCGACTGTAAAGATAATTAACACGTCAAATATGCTCGACATTAATTCCACCTCATCAATAACACTCAATTAGAAATGCACTTCATATACGACTATTTCTATCCCTATTACAGAGAACCATTTCAGTCTTAGAACCTACACTGCTGCACAGAATGCCAAGATATGGAATATAATTTCTCAAATACCTTGGAATGACGTGTAATGAAAGAATATAACGTAAAAATAATGATTGCCAAAATTGGTTCAATGGTACGTGTTGTAAAAGTACCCATAGTCTGCTAACTCTCCATTATCTCCAGTTACTGCTCATTTTTAAAGATTTTCCAGGTCTTAAATTTGCCCGGATTATTTCAGACAATGTTGGTGCTCAATATTCGAACGCTTCCGAATTCTTGACTTCCGTTTTCGCCGCTCGACAATTAGGCAAAACGACAGGCTGAGTTCGTTGGAGGAAAAAAAATAATCGGTGAACTACTTCCGGTTCAAAAGGTCACAAATGACAGAGGGGACCAAGTGTTTCACTATACAATTCCATGCATAAATGGCCTATGCACTGATCAATGCAGTTCTCTCTTTGCTATTCCAAGGAGGCTTGTGAATTAAGTGAAGGCACGTGATGGTCTTTCTGGTCAAAGTCAGTCAATGATAAATGTTGTAATGATACCATCACGGTACCCTTGGAAACTTCAAAGATACGACGTGTAATATATCAACCAATTTGAAATGACGGGTCATGAACGAATATAAACATAGTGCTTGCTAAAATTAGTTCACTTCCACGCGTTTTAATGGTACCATTATTGTGAATGAATAAAATGCCACTTTCTGTTTATCTTTTAAGCATTGCTGACTTGAGCCCGATTGCATTGTCAAGTAGCGTTGGCTAACATTTAAACTCCCAAAAATTTTAAAAACTACTCCTGCTTCACGTCAAGTAAATCTCCTTCTTGGGATGCCTGCCAGCCAACTCGTCCAATCAGTCAAACCACTACGTACCAGAAGTAATGCATATGTTGATAAACAAGAACCAGAACCTAATTCAACACTCCAGGAACTAAAGCAGACGATAATTTAAAAGCAATTCCCAAAATCGATAATCTGGACAATGCCTAACATCCCGTTTACCTGCACATTTGGATGTACATCCGCCTTTCAGTGTGAACACAACTCAGTTCTCGAACTGCGAATCATAGAGCTCAGAAACTTAGTTAGCGAACTAAGTTCCCAGACCTTAGTCGATGGATTTGACGTTGTTCCTGACCATCACGTCACCATGGATTCCTCCATCTAAATGCCTCCATCACACTACTGCTAAACTGCATAACTCAATATTTCGGTTTCGAAACTAATAGCAACTGCTTTCGGTTGGGTTCCTATGTGAACGGGGTCAAATCTGGATTGGATCAGAACACTTAGGTCACGTACATCTCATCAAACTAGACGTGCTTTGAAAGTGGATGTGATCCAATGAAATCCGCATTGTAAACAAAGTACAACCAAGAGCTTGTCCTCTTCCCTGGCCTACACGTTCTCCAGACCTGAATGGGAGATGAACAATACTAAACAACAACAGCAACAAAGGCCCTGATTCGATATCTTGACACTGCAGTCCATGGAGTCTTCAAAAGAGACTAATATTTCGCAAGATTTTATTCAAATACTTCAAAGAAAAACCTTTAGATAAAGACCCTCTTCCATCTCCACATAACGCGCATTTCGACGATCACAACAACAACACCAAACCCAATTACCCAATGCCCAAAACTCGTCGCCCGGGCAGCTTTATTCAAAACGAAATATATCATATGATTTCATCAACTCAATTTGCATAATCAAACTAACGGCAGCGATAATGAAAGGCATTTCACGCAATATAAGCTAAACTCACCCATCCTCGAGAGCCCCCTCCCCACCCTCCTCTTTTCCAACGCTTCGCCAAAGCACACACACACGCGAACCCAACACTTGCCGTACGATGTCGCCATGTTGAGTTTGAGGAAGGTGAAATAAATGTTTATATTAACAACTATTCAACTAAAGCGGCCATGTTTACCTGCCGAGAGGAAACGCAAGCGCTTTTCGGAGAAGGAGGGGGGGGGGGGGAGAGGGTATGCGGCGCAACACAAAAGAATCGATAGCAAACGATTATCCAGATGAATAGCAGTTTAAAACGCGCTTAATTTCCCCAAAGCCAAGACAACGAGAGCGCAAAATTTTCTATTAAAACATGTTGCACACCGTTTTCTATAAAAATAAAACAATCAAGAAAACAACAACCTCCTCCATCTAAGTTGCGCGCTTGAGAAAACACTGAATAATGCATTGCCAACTTCAAAACAATAATAATAAAAGAGCTCCTATTGTGTTGGCTCCCATCAATAAATACAAAAAAATAAAAAAAAATAAAGCAAAAACCTTGGGGCAACGATCGACACCTTCTCTTCTTTGCAAATTCCCATCGCCACCCACCCACCGCCCATTCATAAATATGAGATTACTCGCGGAGTCATTTCCAATTCAAGTTCGTCGTTAACCATCATCGTCTCTCGGCAATTTTTTTCGAAAGCAGCACACTGCAATTACTACCACTACATCGAGAGAACTCCTTCACGTCAAACACCCAGTCGGCGGCAGACACGATAAAGTGGCAGCCAATGAGTTTTAAAATGGAGAGACTACCCACTTAAAGGTAATCGCCTCTATAAAAACGCGCCAAACCTACTTTAAAAACGACAAAACCCGTCATCCATGCACAAACTTGAAACATTTCTAACGAACAAGAAACGTGTGATTAATATTTTATTGGACCCCCCCCCCCCACTTTAGTCTGAATGTGAGTCAACGCAAGACATTCCCGTGGTTCTCTTAGGAGATTTCTTGGGTAAATGACATGCTCCATCCAACTGTCTGAACCAACGCCCTCACATTCCAGAATGGAATTGATCAGCAACAATGACCACATACTCCGTAGAACGCGCCCAACCTTTCAGAAGAAGCTCTTTACCACGAACACCAAAGACTCATAAGCAAATACTGTGGAATGGAACAACCTCTACCCCACAAAGAGAAAAACTGATATACCGAATACGTATTTCGGGTACCAGGTACCCATCTTCAGCGGTGAGAGACAAAAGAATGTGTCCCATTGGTTAAACGAAAGAGATCTTCTTATAACTTAAATCTGTTGTGCGCACGACGGGATTCGCTTGTACGAAATTTCCGTCTCTCTCTCTCTCTCTCTCTCTCTCTCTCTTGGTTGTCTAAAAACTCCAAAAGTTGAAACAAATTTTGGAAGCCGTTTTTGTACTCCAAATGACGTTCTTCAAACTCTGACGTCACAAAATGCTCCACGCAAACAAAACTCCATAGACATGGAAGGAAATCTGTTGTGGACACTACAAAAACACATGTTTGGCCTAGCCGATTGCAATCAAAAGGTGGGCTAGATGTTACAACAGCTCATAAAAACAAAATTTCAACATTCTAGGGCTAACCGTTTTTGAGAAATGCGAGATACATACACGTGCACGTACGTACAGACGTCATGCCAAAACACGTCAAAACGGATTCAGGGACGGTCAAAATGTATATTTCCGTTGAAATCTGAAAAACCGAAATTTTTCGCGAAAAAAAGAACTTGGGAGTCGATGTTTGTGACAAGACTGTACGTAGAGCACTTATAGAAGCTGGAATGAAATCATCTGTGAAGAAAAAAGACGCCCAAACTTGCACCTCGCGATGTCTTGAATCGACTACAGTTCGCATAGGCACAAACACTGGACTGTAGCAAATTGGAACAAAGTGATTTGGTCAGACGAGAACAAAATCAAAAGATCCGAATCTGACGGGACGCATTTGATATTGGCATCGTGAAGGTACCTGAACACTACCACACCAAAACATAGAGGCAGTGTTCTTTTCGGGGATGTACGACTTCAAAAGGTGTAAATGAAATGCGTAAAATCAATGACATAATGGACCAACATTTGTACAAGACAATTTTAGAAGATGAACTCGTGATGACCATTAAACCTCACAAGCTGCAGATCAAAGAAAGTTCTAATCCAACACGATAATGATCCAGGGGGCTTGAAATTCTGAATGATTAAGTTCCATCCAGGAGCCTAAGAATCATCCAAATATCGTTATAGAATATACGATGTTCCCAGCTAAGCGTTTTTAACAGCTTTTTAAGTTCTTTGTGACGGATCCCAGGATGCCAATAACATTTGGGATGACTTTCCCTGGTTTTTGCTACTTCTGTTGATTTCAATTACCAGATCTATATATTTCATGACTAGACACCAAATGTTCACTATGAGCTGCTATCGACTGGCTAAACCATCACTGGGGATCTGTACTCCCAGCAGTTGGAACGTATGCAACAGGCATTGCAGCAGAAGGAGCCAGCATTGGTGAATCGAAAAGGGGTACTCTTCCTTCATGGCAATGTGGCGCGGGTGGCCAGGGAAACCATAGAGCGGCTTGGCTGGGAAACTTTGTGTCATCCACCTTGCTCATCAGATCTTGCTCCAATAGATTATAACCTCTTCCATTCTCTGGACAACCATCTTCGTGGAAAATCCTACACCAATGATACAGACATGCGAAGGGCACTCACGGACTTCTTTGAGTCCAAGACCGGCAAGTTTTACAGCCAGGGGATTGATCAACTGGAGACCCGTCGGCAGAAGGCGCTAGATGCCAATGGGGATTACTTTGGGGACTAGCGATACACTACTTTTTGTGTACATCATTTTGTTCTCCAGAATTAAAAACGGCAAGAACTTTTGTGGTTACCTTGTATTATCGAGAAAATATGGCTGTATGTAACTCGATTTTCTCAAAGAGTATAACAGGTTTTCAAAATCTGTTTTCACCAATCAATAAATATGGAACAGAGCACCGACATCTTCGAAGATGGCTAAAATCGGTGCTCTAATGCTAACAATATGATACCCCCCTTAGAAAATATGGCATGTAATTCATCAAGCCACTCGTAACGACCAGTCACGAATGAATATAACGAGAATAGTTGGTCGAGATTAGTTCCTGGAACACGTTCCAATTTCGTACGCTCAGATATGGCATGTAATATATCAAACAACTTATATCGATGCGTCATGAATGAATAAAACGAGTAGCTAGCACTTCGACGTCAAAAGTTGTTCAATTTACTCATGAAATTAAATCCGCTAAAATCCACTGAATTTTGCTAAATTTTTGTGTAAAATCCGCTAAATTTAGAGGACTATCCGATAAGTTAGTGACACTGATGCACATGTCAATTGCCAAACGTCGGGTAATGACGAAACAACCGATATGCCAAGAGCGGTATTTGACCAATAAAAATTGCTGCATGACGTCACATTTATGGCTTATAAAATTACTTGTGCAGTGACTTCCAAACGCTAGATCAATGCATCGAGTTTCCTGATTTGAGAAGATTACGGTGTAAACCTGATCTGGGCATCAACTTTTTAAGCTGGAACGCATAAAGAATTACCCCAATCTTAATAATTTATGTAACGGCTCCATTGCAGCCTTTTGATATTTGGTTATATCATTCCTTATTAGTATCCAGCGGTTGAATACTCTGAATATCGCACCTTTCAAGAATCCAACCACTTTCTTATTCCTTGTTTCAATCGTGACCTCAGCTAGAAAGCACCAACAGTGTCACTTTTCGAAGTCTTGCCATCAGTTCTCTGATCAGATTAACCCAACTCCTTAGGTAAGTAGACGCTTCGATTACAAGACGCTATGCGCGGGGATCCGGATGAGCTAGAAATAACCGTAAAAATAAGGAATTAAGGTCACGGCATCGTAGTTCTCTGATTGGCCGATTAAGAAATCAAGCCAAGGTTTACAAACACAAAGAACCGGCTCACCAATTTTATTGAAATCGACCAACCACAGAATTTCGTCCTCGAAGACTCTCTATCGGAAGATTACAATTTGGCATGCCTATTCATAAAAACCAGTTTAATGATACTGCCCTTTCATAACAAGTCCATAAGTTCCTGCTTGTGGCTTCAACCTCTACAAGACTAGAAAACTGTTCCAGTCCGACTGAGATTCCGCCTCAAACAAGTTACACTTAATCCCATTCCAACTCAAATTCCAACTCAATAAAAAAGACCATCCCGGATCCATATGAAAAATCCAAAAACCGCAATGGGTTCGCAATCGCAGTCAAAACACAGCAGCTATGCGCAAAACCTCATTATGAGGTGCCGATAAAAGAAGCAGGCCCATTAACTTCCAAATCAAAAATTAACAAAACTGAAAAACCAACAAAATCCATTGGAAACCACACACACACATTCAAAAAAAGAAAAAACTTTTATCAGCGCTGTTCCATCCTCTCTAATCGGAATCTTACACACTGGTCGTCCGAGGGCGCCACTGCTTAACATACCATGGAAAAAAAAGCGATTGGCGTCTCCACAATTTATGGTTAATGCCGATTCCAAGGGATAAAAGTGCAACTACTTTTTCTCTCTCTCTCTCTTTACACAGGCAGGCCTTCCCTCTAAAGCTGACGACTGAGTTAATGGCGTGGAACCGGTCGCAGCCATCGCCACCTTCCACCCAATGTCATCAATAGTCGATTGCCCTCACCTACCTACCCACCTCTCGCTACCCCCTTTTCAACTCCCTATCTATCTGGTCCCCGTAGCAGCAGCAGCAGCAGCAATGGCAATAGCAACCTTCTTCATGGGGAAAACCACAGTCGACTGTTCACGGAGTCATCCGATGCGGCCTGACGACGAGCGATAGGGACACTCGACGAATCAATGACCGCAACACCATGCTCACGTGATGGCAAGACATTCACTCAACTTACACACACCCTCTCCCTGCCATTTTTACCCAATGCTCAAGTCTCCTCGGCCTCTCTCTTAATATCATTCATCTTTTCAACGAAAAGGTACAAAATAAATGGGATCCATTACAAATGGGCGGACTGGGGCCGAGCAAAAAATAGCACACGCATCTCATCTCCACGCCAGGATCTGCTGCTACTCAAATAGAAACACTAAAATAATAATAATAATAATGAGTTTATAAGAGATATAACTTCTCGTCAAAAAGAACCCTAAAAAATATAACCCACTTCATACTGCTGGAGAGTTACAGCTAATTGTTGTTAGGCATATTGTTATCAAAACCGAATTGGTCTATTGCTATCATTAGCTAAGTGCTGTTAGTCCTATCGTGATCAGAGACTAATTACTATTAGTTAGGCCTATCGTGATCAGAAGCTAATTTCTATTAGTTAGGTCAATCGTAATCATTAGATAATCTTAATAGGCCTCTTGTAATATCTCGCTAATTGCTCTTAGTAGGCCTCTCGTTATCAAAAGCTAATCGTCCTTAGTAGGCCTATTTTAATATTTAGCTAATCGCTGTTAGGCCTATCCTTATTGGAAGCTAATTGCTCTTAGTACGCCTATTGTAATCATTAGCTAATTACTGCTGGGCTATCCTTATCAAAAGCTACTTGTTGTTAGGCCTATTGTAATCATTGGCTAATGGCTGTTAGTCCTATGGTTATTGTCGGGCCTATCCCTTATCAAAAGCTAATTGCTCTTAGTAGGCCTATTGCAATCATTAGCGAATTGCTGTTAGGCCTATCGTGATCGGAAGCTAATTACCGTTAGTTAGGCCTATCGTAATAATTGGGTAAACTTAGCAGGCCTACCGCCATCAAAAGCTAATTGCTCTACCCAATCCTATTGTTATCAAAAGCTAATCGTTCTTGGTAGGCCTATTTTAATATTTAGCTAATCGCGGTTAGGCCTATCCTTATCAAAAGCTAATTGCTCTTAGCAGGGATATTGTAATCATTATCTAATTGCTATTAGGCGTATCGTTATCAAAACCTACTTGTTGTTAGGCCCATTGTAATCATTGGCTATCAGCTGTTAAATCCTGCGGTTATCGACTAATTGCTGTCAGGCCTATCACTTATCAACAGCTAATTGTTCTTAGTAGGCCTATTGTAATCAATAGCTAATTTTTTCTAGGCCTATCCTTATCAAAAGCTCATTGTTGTTAGCTAGGCCTAACGTAATCACTAGCTATTTGCTATTAAGCCTGTTGTTATCAAAAAGCTAATTGCTGTTCGGCCCATTACAATCATTTGCTAATTACTGTTAGGCCTATCCTTATCAAACGGTAATTGCTCTTAAAAGGCCTATTGCTGTTAGGCTCATTGTAATCTTATCAAAAGTTAATTGCTGTTAGTTGGTCATATCGTTATTGCGGTTATGCCTACTGTAATCATTAGCTAATTGCTCTTAGTACAACCAACGAATCGTTATCAAAAGCTAATTGCTGTAAGGCCTACAGTAACCATAGGCTAATTGCTGTTATGCCTATTGTAATCATTAGCTAATTGCTATTAGCCATATCGTTATCAACATCTAATTGATATGTACCGACTAGGTGCTCTGCAGCTTAGCACTTTGGGAGTCAAATTCGGAGTGGCTGAAGCCCCAAAGAACAAGCCTTAAAAGATTTTCTGAACACGACACAGAGTCAATGATCCAAGAACTTTGATGAACACATCAATCTACTCAATATACACGAAAATTCGGGTACCCAAACTCAACGAGTACTGTGGCTCCAATTCAACTCCAAAGATTTCAGAGCTCCAAACCCGACAATTGTTCTTTCCCTAATTCTTTTTTTTTCTCAGGTGGGAGACAAACATGTGCACTAATAAGAGTAGAGGAGAGACAAACATGTGCAACAGCTGGAGTCGCGGGGAGGGGGGTATTGAGTTTTGTTCTTCCACGTTCAGAATAAGTCGACTCCGCGCTCTGGGGGGAATGCTCGTCAAACGCTTTTCATTCATTGACTGCGTAAATCAGCTGACTTTTCAGTCGACTGCTCCCTGACTGACAGCTCCCGGCTGAGAAAAGGCCATGGCCACCAAGGGGAGACTCGCTATATATATAACAACAGCAAATAAAAGAAAACAGTACAACAATGTCCGTGTGGTGGGGACTGGCCTGTCAAGTCGGCCGGCCCAATTTATCCATGCTGCGCCACTTTGACGAAACGGGTACGTTCAAAAATAAAAAAAAACTGCCAACGAGCTAATCCATATTTAAGACTTAACAAAAAGGACACCCACAAATTAACCAATACACGTGTTTGTATCCCCCACGACTCCACAAACATGCCTCTTATCCACATTTACATCACTGAGAACATACAAAAAGCCTATGGAAGAAGACAAAGAACTTCAGACCAATCAACAACTAAAACCGACCCAAAAGGCACAGTTATCATCATCCCTTTAAAGTGTTTGCACAAAAATCGCCATTTTCCTACAAAACACCCCACCAACGAGAGAGTCCAGGAAGTTATAATGAAAATCTGGCTGCACATCCTGTAATTTCGCAACAAATTTAGCTCGGCCTAATCCACTTCCTTCCTTCCAAACGTTCGTGCGGCCCACGTACAAACACAAACACACACACACACTCTTTCCCTGGTTGATCCCAGTCAACACGCCAGTGCAAACGAATTGAACCAACACAAAAGTTTAAAAATACACGAAAAATCACAGCCCATGTTGAAATAGAAAGGACGGAAAACCGCTATTACGTTCCGGTAAACACAGGTCAAAATACAAAATGATTATTGCATCGTGTTTACGTTGAGCTCCAACCACGCAAATCGTCTCTGTAAGGTCACTGCAAAGGACACCGCTAAAAATACACAGTTATTAATACTCACTGACGTCATAGTTATCTACCATTTCGACATAAAATTCTAATATCGATTTTCCTGCATACACTACTCCGTCTTCACCAGTCTTGACCACTCACTCCAAATGTATCAACTTAACTTTACATAAAAAAATAAAAAAACTTCATTAATTTTTAACTAGAATATCACATAAACTGACTTCGACGGGAATGTTTTTATGAAACTACATCTTCATTCCAATCTCCCATGACAACAACGTGTACTAGTTTGTTTACTTAATGCTAAACGCTCGTCTCCATACACATCACAAACACATTTATCAATTCAATATAAATGGGCATTTCTCGATGAAAAATGAAAACAGTTTTAGAAATAACGAATAGGAAGGACACTTACAAAATGGTAAAGTGCAAAAAAAAAACTGGAGAAAATACAAAAGAACAAGACACTATCCCCTTCTTCAGCGTGTAAATTGGGAAAACAAAGCCCGGCTATATACAGGGTATCTCACCTAAACTGTACCAATAGCCAACTTCTAAAATACAAATCTGACATTACTTTCAAATGGAAGAATACTTTCAACGACGCTATTTTGAAATGTGCAATGGAAACCCCTATTTTTAATGAGATAGAGGCCCTCAAAGTGTGGTATATCAGTCATAAGGAGATTACTTCCTCTACCGCCTTTCCATTTTTTCTCAATAGTCAACTAACTTCCCATTACCTACAGTTACTGCTCATTCTTTAAGATTTTCAAGATGATGTTATGTTCTAAGAACTATCATTTCTAAGAAAAGCCCGAACAACAGGCTTTTTTGGCCTTATCTACCATGTTCCTAAACATTATAATCCATTATGTTCAGGAACAATTTCGGTTTTTTTTTTCTTTGACCTATTCAAAAAATCCAAACACACCCCACTTTGAGGGCCTCTACCTCCTAAACGGTTGGATCAATTGAAAAAACACTAAGAATAAAACATATCTCAAATGTTGCGTACAATCTGAAAATACCATTCAAAATAGGGCTTTCCATTGCACGTTTCAAAAATTGAATTCCTTATTCGAAAATATCGCTTTTTTTTTGAAATGAAATACACACAGAAACCCCCTTACATAAAACAATAATAATTCTTCCACTGAAAGTACTGTCAGATTCATATTTTGGAAGCTCACTTCATTGGTTCACTTTAGTTGAAACTCCCTGTACATACAATTGAGGGGCTCGATGGAAAAGGGACATATGCTACAAAACGTTTTTACAGGATTGCGGTTTTAAACAAAAACCATGTTTTTTCAACAATTTTATCGCTTGTCTTTAATGTTTGAAGTGATAATAAAAATAAGTCATATGATGATTAAACTATCAAATATTGGCAGAGAACATATGAAATTAAGACATATTTGAACCTATTTCATAACATAATATTCAGAATGTTTATAATGGGAAACAGACACATACCACTGTGCTAGAACTTCATTAAAGAGACCCTAAGTGGCCGGAGCTGTCTTTCTATAACAAAAACTCAATATTCATTAATATGTGGCATGTGCCCCTTTTCCACGGAGCCCTTCATTTAATAACCAATAACCAATTAGGCTATTTTACAAATAATATAAAGTGCAAGTAACCAATCAATAGGGAACATCAAGATTGATAAAATACAGGCAGTAATAGCTAGCGCAAGTTATTTTACAAGAATAAAAACCAGAACAACAGCTAATAAGAAATACTGATTAACAATAGCTAATTATAACTGATCACTGACAAGCATAGGGCCCAAGTTACTATTAAGTCAATTATTTTTAATAGCATTTGTTATTAATATTTTTTTTTGGCTATTCTTAGATATATTTGGTAATAATATTATTAATTCATTTTTAAGTACAATTAAATTTAACAGCATCAGATAATATTAAAACATTTATAAATTATAAAAAAATAAACTACAAAATACAGACTTAATTAATAATAACTTCCATAATTTAATAATATAAATAATTAAATTTAAAAAAATTAAAATAAATAAATAATAAAAATAATGATGATGATGATGAAAGTCATTTTTCAGTCCAAAGTAATTCCAATGACAGTGACTTTCTTCATCATCATCATCATCATCATCATCATCATTATTTTTATTATTTATTTATTTTTATTTTTTTAATTTAATTATTTACATCATTAATCTCATATTCATTCAAGTATAAAATATAAAATACTTCCAAAGTGAAATCATAAGATATTGTAAATTAAATATTTTTTGGCGTTCAATATTAATGAGATAAAATCAATTTCTTGATTTCAGGATGCTAATTCCAAATCAAAGGTTCACGTTTGATAAATGGAGGAATGAGATTGTATGTTCAAAAGAAAGAAAGAAAATAATATTGATGTGAGGCATTTGTTTGGATATATCTGGTCTTGTTATAACTGTGTGAACAAAGCGAAGAATTATTCTGTATAATAATAATTTGCAATTTTGTAATATAAATATTTTTCTTATTGTAAGGAAATGTAATAGACAATCGTAACCAAATAAAATTCTCAAACTAGCATTTTGATAACCCTCAAGTTTTTTAAATACGAGTTTTCTATGAGCCTTCCCAGATGATAATTCCATACTGAAATAACTGAATAACAGAAAGAAAAATACAAAAATACAAGTGATACCAATACATAATATTTCAGTTGAATTAAATCCATCCAATATCCTTAATTTTCTTTAATAATGATTGGCAATGTAAATGCGAACTCAATCTATACTCAATAATAATAACACCCTGATAATTAACATTACTGATCTGCTGTACATGTCCACATCAATTTGAACAATTGTCCTGTCACAAAAAAATTCTTTATAATTGCTATAAACAGTCACATATTGTACCTCCACTTTACACGCTGATGAAGAGGACGGTGTCTTCGAAATGTACACGCTTCTTTTCCCTACCCCTTCTAATTAGACCATTTCTCTTCCGGCTAAATTACATATTTCAAAAATAAAAAGTCATCGCGTAAACATAAAAAAGTGAATCCGAGAGAAAAAAGTACAAAAAAATGGCGTCATGGGTCGTGTTTGGACATTTGCCGAATTGTCTCGAACAGGGATCTCCTTTCGTCAGAGGTTGACAGGCGTTGACGTGGCACTTCCTCCTCATGTTGAAAACGCACACGGACAACCTTAAACCTCTATTAAAAAAAAAAAAAAAAAAAAAAAAATTCTTCCCAATGGTGGAACCAGGATTGGGAAGAAGAAGAAGAAGACTATACTTCAAATAATAAATCAAGAAACGAGCAGACATCCATATCCTTTTTCCCCATTCTCCTTTTAACCTTTCATCATTTACACAAAATCATTTGGATAGGAGCTAGATAGATATAAACACACTCGAGAGAAGCTACGCGCTAAAAGCACAACGAAATTGGAAGAGGGTGGTCCGCGTTTTCGTGTTTCGATACATGCCATCGAAAAAGCTCCGCTCCGCCATTCATTCATTCATCAACTGCAACGATTTTCCCATCATTCCCTTGACTAACCCCCGTTCCACCTCCTCTTCAAAAGAGACCGTTTCAAATCCGGTGGTCCATTTGCATAATTCCGTGACAAAGACCACTCGCAAACAAGCAACGAACCCGACTGAGCAACCCATCCGACGCCCCCCACAGCTCCATTTAAATCAATGCCCTCGCACTAAAAGCGCCGCGGGTTCGTGCTCCACCTTTAATACACAGCTTATGGTCGCCTAAAAAAATACCCTATCCGCCCCTCGAAACCCGACGGATAAGTTGTTTATTACGCGCTATCAACACCTCGTGGAACAACAACGGGTCCTTTAAACGTCAAAAACATGGCATCAAGCAAAACAAATTAGTCCATTTCAAATAGTCCAGACAACGCCGACTCAATTCGGGAGAAACTCCCGTCCAAGTTCTACCAAGTCAATTTTTATTGAGCTACCCAATCTAAACATTGGTAATCTGTCTGTCTACTAAACCGTCATGGTTCCTGAATCAGGAATCCTGGTAGTTGTCCAAATTCCATAGTTGATTCTGGTAGCAAACCGATTAGTCCTCTGTAGCATAGTGTGAACGCGTGGATGAGGTTTACCATTGCCTTGTATCACAGTTATTACTCCATTTAGGCTTCCGCTTCACAATGCCATTACTACCCACAAATCGACTTCTTACTTAAGTGGCATCCAATGATGGAATCACAAGTAGGTAATAGTACGTTTTTTGGGTTTTGATAGGTTTTCTACCTTTTGTAAATTTTGATAGGTTTTGCTAGGTTTGTAAATTAGGACAGGTCTTGTAAATTTTGGTTTGTTTGGTAGGTTTTGTGCGTCTTGTTAAGCTATGGTAACTTTGGTAGGCTTTATAGGTTTTGTAAATTTTGGTAAGATTTATTGTTTTGGTAGGTCTTGATAGGCTTTCTAGTTTTTTGGTAGATTTTGTATATTTTGGTATGATCTTGTTAAAATTTGTAGCTTTGGAAAGTTTTGGTAGTTTTTTTTTTAGTTTTCGGTAGGTTTATGCTAGGTTTTGGTAGGCTTTGGAAGGATTTTTTAGGTTTTGGTATGTTTTATAAATTTAGGTTAATTTTGTAGGATTTGGTAAGATTTGATAGCTTTTGTAAATTTTGGTAGGTTTCGTAAATTTCGGTAGGCTTTCTAAGTTTCTGTAGCTTTAGTAGGTTTTGGTAAGACATTTTGTTGCTTTGGTAGGTTTTGATAGGTTTTCTAGGTTTTTGGTAGGTTTTGGCAAGTTTTGTTTATTTTGGTATTATCTGGTGGGTCTTGTTAATACTTCCTTTTTTAGTTTTCAGTAAGTTTTCTAGGTTTTGGTAAGCTTTCTAGGTTTCAGAAGGACTTTTAGGTTTTGGTAGGTTGTATAAATTTGAGTAGATATTGCAGGTTTTGGTAAGATTTGCTAGCTTTGGTAGTTTTTCTGGGATTTGTAGTTTTTGGTAGGTTTTCTAGGTTTTGTAAATTTAGATCCGTTTTGTAGATTCTGATAAGATTTTGTAGATTTGGTATGATCTAGTGAGTTTTATGGGTCTTGGTAAGATTTGCTAGGCTTTTTAGGTTTTGGGAGGATTTGGTAAGTTTGCTAGGTCTTTTAGGGTTTTGATAGCTTTAGTAGTAATGGTAGACTTTGTAGGCTTTGGTAGGCTTTTCTACGACCTTGTAGTTGTGGTAATTGACGTTTAAAGCTTTACTCATTCAAATTGGACCTGCTATCATCATGATCATCGAGTGAACTTTCCATTTCTAAGGGGGTGTTCCAATACTACACTTGGTGTTCAAATACCGGTGGCTGATCACGTACCACAAACAACAGCAAAAACTCGAATATTAGGGCGCGCCAAAATAAAAATTTTAAAAATTTTAAAAATTAAAAAAAAATAAATCACTAAACTAAAAAAAATAATTCTCTAGACAGTTCATCGGATGGTGATGATGAGACTAAATTTTCAACTTCCCATTTCCCCCCCCCCCCCTTCCCCCAGTTCTTTACTTCTCTCCGAGTTAAATCTGATCGATCATTTTCGAAACGGGAACAGAGCAATCCCTTTTCCGGTAATTCAGGACCCCTCTAATTTTTTTCCAATTCTGACTGAGAGGTGGTGGGGGGGGGGGGTGGCCTTTGCTCTTTCCTGTCAGTGTAATCAAAGCCAGCCATCTTTTCAGAGTTTCACTATGAGCCCTTGGTGACCCCTTCTCTTTAAGTTCGACTCGTAACAACTTCCCCTCGTTTCCCTTCAAACTTGTGCGGAGGGGATAAAATTTACACTCCAAACTTGGACAGGCACCGGATGGCAATGCCCTTACCCCCAAAACAGCGAGCACCCGTTAATGACGTAGGGCAACGTCATCGAGGAGTCTCATTGTCTCTCTCTCTCTCACTCTCTCTTGACAATTGCTGTCGCCAACACCCGCTATAGCGTCGTCAGCCTTGTCGTCGTCGTCGTGAGATGATTCATGGGTTGGCCCCGCTCATGTCAAATCGTTCAGCACTGCGGGCAATGAATAATGAAAAATGCAGCTTAAGCGATCAATGGTGTATTAGGTTTTCCGCAGCAAATAAATAGAGGAAACCTCCGCTGCACAAACCGCCTACGGTTGCTTCCGCATGGAAAACGGCTCAGAAATTAACTATTAAACAATACCCAAGGACTTTTCTTAAAAGATGAATTCCCTACCCCCATCACACCACACAAGCTATCACATTTCCTTCTCTCTCTCTCTCTCTCTCTCTCTCTCGCTCTCCCTCTATTCTACCACATTTCAATGTCAGAAAAACAAAAAAACTGAAGCACGAAATCTCATCACATCATAACACTTAAGAATGCCGGATAAAGGTTAAGATGGTGTTACCAGACGTATAATATCAGAATAAGGAAGAGTTACCACGCTCATATTAACCAATCACGGAACCAGGAAAACTCCTAAGCTAATGCAATTTTCTATGTATTATGTTTCACTATAAAGAGCAGAAAGATATATAAAGTATCGACGAGTTCAGTATCATAAGTGATCAAAAGTTTACGTGTTTATAACTCCTTGCTAAAAATATTAGAAATAACAATATTTTACGTTCTAAAGTTTAATAGCGAGTCATCAATGAACTTCTGTTAGTACACGTTTGGAATTTTCCCCGCTGGATAATGTACAAAAACATTATTCGCAACAACTCCATAACAACAAAAACATATAAAATAAATAACTAAATCATATATAATACAAGTCTCCGCTTAAGATATACCGTATTTTCCAGACTATAAGTCGCAGCTGCGAAAATTCAAGAAAATTCGTAAAAAAAAAAAGCAATACATCTCCTTGCCAATAAATTAGAATAACGGTATATTCGGTTCTGAAGTTTTAGTGGAGCTTTTGTAACTAAACGTTTAGATTTTTTTTTTTCTGGATTATGTATTATTCCTCTAGTAAACCTCAAAAGAAAAATTAATTTATTCAAAATTTAACATTTCCATTAAATAAATTGAAGATGACAAAATAATAGAATAATCCCGAGACAGAGACAAAAAAAAAAGATACATAAATCACTTTAATCGAAAAGGTTCATCAAATTAATACTTAATTGTGTTGCTTTTGGCTTTAATTACAAGACATTGCCTATTTGGCATGCTGTTGACCAACTTCGCACATTCTTCACGACTGATATTAGACCGAAATATTTGATTTCCGAATTCAACTCCTGTTTATCTGGGGAGGTCTTGTCTAGCTTTATCAACTTGCATAAATTTTCGGGTGAATTAATGTCTGGTGAATTACTGGCCATGTAACACGCAGAGATTTCATGGTGAAAACATTCTTTCTTGGATTTAGCAATATGACTAGGAACAGAAAGGAATCACAGCAGAGACTCCAGATGATAGTATCATGAAATTGTCAAGTATTTCTTGATAGACTTCGGTATGTACTACACATTTAGGCACAACTCTCCTACTCCAGAAGATTTCCTTACCACTGATCTGTTGAGCGAGTTCCTGTTGCAAGCTGCTCATGTCTGTCTCCACACACGTGAGCCTTGGTCATCAAAGGACAAAGAAAACACGGATTCGTCATTAAATAGTTTCTTACTTCAGTCTTCCAGTCCCTAAGTAACTCTTTCATTGCACCCTTTTACATGGGTTGGTCTTTGCTTCAACCTCATCAAAAGGTTTAGTTTTGGGAACTAAGGGCTGAAACGCAAACTGATGTAGTCGTCTGCTTGTAGTCTGCTAAATACGGTTGCTCCACAGTTTTTCTACTTAAAATGAATATATTTAACACTTCTCACTTCAGTTACCTGCCCTGTCTCTCACTAGTCTTGCGTTTTCATCCACATCTCTTTCGATTTCCTGTAAAAGTTGGATCCTCTTTTTGCTGATTTAACACCTTTGCCACTGTAGACTGTGAGCACTTCATGAATTTTGCAATTTCTGCCTGAGTTTTTGTTCGTTTTGTGATGTGATTAGCATCCGATTTTCTGCCCAACTTGCTCAGTCTGAGCTAAGAAAGACTGCAACGCCTTTTATATTAAACATTAAAAAGATATGTAAATCACTTGCAACATTTCTGTTCGCCAAAGTGGACAGTTTTAGAAATTATTCTAATTTTTTGCCTTCTTTAAATTGTTTAATGTAAATTTTAATTTTTGAATAAATTAATGTTCCATTTGAGGTCGATAGAGGAATAGGTACATTACCCAGGGAAAAAAGTCTAAACCTGTAGCTACAAAAGTTCGTGGATCACTCTCCACTCAAATTTAACTTCAGAACTTCTAATTTTATGGCAAGGAGTTGTATATAAGTCGAACAATATGGCACAACAAGCGAAAACCAGCTAGACCATTCTACAATCTATTTATCATAAACAATCATTTAATTTCCGAAATTCCTAAATAAAAGTGATTAATAATGAATGACAGGCTCTCTGCAATTTTTTTAGCTGCAATATTTCGGCCATCCAGTTGCGATATAGTTGGACACAGTATCTAGAGCTGACACAGTGATAAATGCAAAACATGAAGACGACCAATTTTAATGATGCCAGCCAAGGAAGTTAAGGGTTGCTATTGGCTCTGACCGATCTTTTTAAATGTATCAAGACAAAAACGTTTGAAGTTTCATTTAAATTTCAAATATAAGTCCCAGTCACTATATTCGTTGCAAGACCCTGCGGATCCCCAAATTTTTAAAAAGAGTGCCACTGATAGTCCGGAAAATACGGTAAATAAAAAATATGTATCAAAACTATCATTTAGGTATATATAGCATAAAATCTAAAGTATTATCAAAATATATATAAATAATTAATTAATTTTAAAGAACTATTAACTATTTCCATTTGCAGCGCGACTTGAGTAATGATTAAACAATTCAATTGCAGTTCATAATATTTTTCGTAGTTTCAAATGCCTATTTAATTATTTTTCATTACTTGCAGGATGCCTTAATAAAGTTCCTTAAGGTGCGTAAAAAAAGTATAGACACTTCCCAAAATGCTGGTTTATTTAAATAACACAGTTTAAACATAAAAATTAATAATGACATAGAATAATCAACCAAAAGAAACACCAATCATTCAAAAAAACAAAACATTATCTGATAGTTATTAAGAAATACGCAAAAAAAACTCTAGTTTGATGTTTTGCAAGTGTAAAACATTTATAGACACATCTTCGAAAACGAGTAATAATCGAATGGGACACACCATAGATTATTCCATTCAATTGTTGGAGGGCAAGAAAGCAACTTACTACCTGAACAGAAAGCTAAACAAACGAAAATGCCACAAGGAAGTCAGTTAAAAGGAATGCGAGATTCGAAAAGTGGGTACTTATACCATGGTCAGGGAAAATTATACAGAGAAATTGCTGCAGCACTCAACCGATCCATGAGTGCAGTTTGCAATGTGTTGAAAAAAGGAGACCAGTATGGACAAGAGAAATGCACTGGACGAAAACCTGCGTTATCCACAAGAGCAAAGCGTCGCATTTTCCATCTTGCCACCAAAAAAACAGATGTCAACCCGAAGCATTGCCCAAAAGTTAAGCACCCCTGTATCACACACCACAGTGTCAAACTGCTTACGTACCAATGATAACACAGGATACGTACCAAAACCAAAATTAACTCCAGCGCAGAAGGAATGGGTAAAAGGAGTGATGACATGGAAAGAACTGTTTTTTCGGATGAAAAAAGGTTTAATTTGGACGGCCCCGATGGAAGTGTATCATTTCTGGAGAAATAAGACCGGAAAACCCTGAATTTTTCAGCAGGCAAGCAGGAGCTGGTGGAGTCCTGGTGTGGGCGGCATTTGCTTATCAACGAATGGACTCAAAGCTATATCATCTCATCCCATTTGGCCCATCAGCAAGATAATGCCCCATGCCATGTATCAAAAGTGAAAAAAGTCAAGGTTTTGGATTGGCCTTCTAGAAGTCCTAATAAGCATCCTATGAAGAACGTCTGGGTTGCATTAACCAAACTTGCATATGCCATGTAATGAGTTGAAATTAGCTGTTTATGATTGTTGGGAGAAAATAACGTTGGAATATTTAATAGAAACTCTGCCCAATCGCATATTTAACCTTATGGAGGCTTTGTTGGTTAATAAACAATGGAAGAACAACGTCCATAGTAAGCGTTCTGTTTATTTCTTCATAATCTAAGGTGATGGAAAAAAGTATAGAGCCGGGATGAAAATGCAAATAAACGTAGCAAATGCATGCTGATATTTTGTTGCTTTTTAATACACGTGAATCAGATGATGCAAAACGTTGTTTCCAGAGCATTTAACAACGAATAAGGAATCAAATGCAAATTAACAGCCATTATCCCAACCTAGCCACTTGCAAGTTAGAAAAGAGTTTAGAGTCTCACGTTTAATACCCGATAAAGGCGCCCTTTTTCTCAATGACCTTTATTAATCTGTTTATCATTGATTCACTGAGTTTCACTAACACTCCTGGATCAAGGTTTTGCCATGCTGCAGCGATACTATTCACCAATTCTTCTATATTATGGTACTGACGGAAATTGCTGTATACAGAACGCACTAAGATTCCTCACATATTCTCCATTGGGTTGAGATCTGGACTCCGGGATAGCCAGTCTAGAGCAATCACAGAATTAGGTCAAACCAGTCCTTGGTTGAGGCCGAGCTGTGAATCGCAGCATTGTCCTGCTGGAAAAACCATTCACCCTCCGTTATGAGCCAGAATATCTTGATATGCAATGGAATTCATCCGGTGTGATACGAATGCAATAGGTGTAGTTCCGCCAGCAGCAAATCCACCTCCAAACTGTCTCTTTGAGAAGAATTCGTTTTCATCTCGAATATCATGCCAATAGATATCAACATTCTTCCACTTGTCACCGTACGTATCGTATTTTTTAGCAAACGCCACACGCAATTCACGATGAGCTGCTGTCAGAGGTGGTCTTCCTTCCATTTCTGAGTAAACAGATTTGGAGAAGAATGCAACACATTTCGTACGGTTCTAGTAGTGCACGGGAGGTCTAGTGCGGCAACAGTCTGCGAAGAAGAGAGGTGCTGACGACGAGCAAGGCTTCTTATTCTCGATGTCTGGCGAGCGGAAAGTGCACTTGGCCTGCCAGATCTGGGTGCCATTCCATGTTTATCTGGGTTTTGGAGAAATCTGTTAACAGCTGACTTGGAACGTCCAATTTCTTTCGCAATTTCAGATCCAGTCTTTCCGCATCCCTTAAGAGCAACAATTTGCCCTCTGAAAGATGTTGCCCTTTTGGCATCTTATATATTGGTGTTATATATTACATAAACAGTGTGGTATATGCTCTCATATGACGTTGCTGTATACTTTCATCACCTTAACTATTCCTTTCAACTAACAAAACATGCAAGAAAGTGGAAGACACTAAATTGTTTTCCACCTTACAACACCCCGTATAAGAGTAATCAGTAAGTTCCAAGATGGTCCAATTTGATTCAGTGGAACCAGTTTGAGCATTTCCAAAAAGGAATAATTTTTAACACCTTTGTCAATCTAGACTGTGAACACTTGATGCTCCTCGCGATTTCTGCCCAGAACCGGCAACCTCCGAGAGCGTGATGAAAGAGCCATATACACGAAGCCCCTCCGTATAAAAACTGTCAAAAACTACAACTGCCCTTCTCAATAACACAACTCCACATCACTTAACAAACCTGAAAAGCGATAACCCCATCGACGGTTGTTTCACTCGATTAAACGTCAACAATCCCACCAAAAAGCAGTGCGCTTACGAAAATTAAGGAACCCGACATCATCACAAGAGTCAAAAACTCGCCTGTCAAACTGAAAAGAGGAGGAAGAAGAAGCAAGGAAGAAAAGAAAAAAAGATAGAAAGCGAGAAGGGGGGGGGGAGTACGTTGGATGGGAGCAGCGAAGAGGGGGTAGTCAAAAAAGGTCGCTCATTCCCTTCATTCTCCCTTGGCAGCTGCTACATTAATGACAGAAAAGAAGAGAGAGACGCTGAAGAGAGGGTAGGCCTCGCCGTGCGTCCCTTCCCTTCTCTTTTGCATGTTATTTCGTAAGCCTAATGGCATCACCAGTTGACTGCTCCCAACATCTGTCAGTCATTGGAGATCCAGACACGAGACCTGACCTTGTCATTAAAAATGGTGACAAGACCACGAAGGGCAGAGCGAGCGAGGAGAGGAGAGGGTGCCTCGAGATGAGGGTAGCGAGAGAGAGAGAGAGAGAGAGAGAGAGAGAGAGTCAACCGCTGTCTGTCAGTGGAGCCACGACGCCTTGTTGACGCTAGTGTATCAGTGTCAGTGTCGCACCGAACCTTGTAAAAGAGTCACAGTCTTAATGATGAGCAACAACGATAATAATGGTGATGAGGAGGAGGAGGAGGACGTGTCGTGAGGAATAGGGGGGTCGTCGAGCAAAGGCCTTTTTTTCCGCTCCAGGATGTGATGGACACAAACAACTAGTGTCGACTCATAAATGTTGATAGGCTTGACACGTGGCACGAGCTATCCTCTCCTTCCCGAATCTTTTTGCATCGATTACCGCTATTGCGCACGCCTAAACTAAGTCGACGACCAATTAAATCGCGTTTGTCGCCGTGGTATACACTTATTACTACTGACTCGACGCCCCACTCTTCCCTTTCCTTTCTCTCTCTCTCTCTCTCTCTTTCTCTCAAGAGCTTGACAACGCCATCTCTTCCTCTCTATCTATCTATCTCTCTGCAAAACGGGTCCCTCGAACAACTCGGGAGAGCGTGACGAAAGGTGGAATGTCGTGGCACTCCAACTGATCTTCATAACCTGCCAAATTGATAATTTATGATCCCATTCAGGCGATGGTCTAATGGCGGGGGCGGCTCTTCTTCTTCTCCTTCTCCAGCCATGAAGAGGTTGGGATGTGCTAGGAGGAGAAAGGCAGCAAAGCTTTAACCAAGCCGACCTCTTCCTCACTGCCGACCTGAAATGCTCTCCTTATTTATGGCTCTTTATGGAACAATGTGAATACACGGAGGCTTTCGAGGAAAACGGTTCCGTAGCTCGGAATGACGACGGCGTCGGCGGCGGTGGTGGTGGTGGTGGTGGCGGCGGCGGTGGAGGTGGTGGTGGTGGAGATGGTGCTGAGCAGTGCTTTGCTGCTTCTCCCTTTCGCCTGCTGCCAACGTATTAGGTTAATGCAGCGAAGGGCTGAACGACGCCCATATAACCACAACTGGGAGAACAACTTAAATCTAACTTTAAATTGAAGTAATGGCCTTGGAGACAGGACGCTGATTTGTGAACGGAGAGGAACGAGCAAAAAAAAGAAAAGAAAGAAAGAAAGAAAAAAAAAAAAAAGAAACCCCTTGCAAATTTTTTGCCACCACCACGAACGACGCCACCTTCTTTGTCTTACCCCCTCACAGCAAAACCTCCGCTAAAATATTTTCCGCAAAACGCTGCAAAATACAACAACAACCCCTCCATATACCTACAAGTACCTCGTTGTCGTCATAAAAACGCTTGCCACGCACAGCTTTCCAGTCAGGAGAACACCTCGCCACTTCGTGGACCATCTTCAACACTTGCTTGGCCATATTCAAAGAGTCTGCGCCACTTTGTAACAATTTCATCTGTCAGGGCACACAAAGACCAGCTCCGATGCGCATCCTTTGCTTATGTGGAAACAACCCGAACGTGTGCTTCCCCGATACAGTGGAACTTGGCTCGGTGATTGTATGAACACACAAACACTTCACTCAACAGCAATGTTGGAAGACCAGACGTTCCCCAGGACATTCCCGTTCTGGAAGTGGATCTTGCCATCATTCCAACGATGTATCCCATGCACTTCTACTGATGAATCAATGAGCAGTAGCATTGGCGTCCATGTAAAACCACGTGACATTGCTCCACCAACATAATCTGAAAGAAACTTGTAAAGAATCAGTTTGGCTTGAATAAGAATCAAGGAACGGAACTGTTCCATTTCCTAACTGCGGAAAGCACGCAACTGTGAACCAACTGTGAGGCGCTGGAAACACTTTCAATCAGGCACGGGCCCTTTCCCATAGATAGACCTGACTCTCAGGATCCTAGCACCTTATATTCCACAGTTATGTTACTTTACACACCCTTCGTAATTATAAAATCTTTGAATTCAAAAACCTAGTCCAAAATGTACCAGAACCAATTTACAAATCCTGGAATTACTAATCAAACACAAAGGGGGTCATGTGACCACTCGATCTGGGGTGCAATTTCCTCACAAATCCAATAATGAAATCACTTTT
>JAHWFO010050193.1:1080923-1124185 GCA_023313115.1 Rhysida immarginata
GATCTGGGGTGCAATTTCCTCACAAATCCAATAATGAAATCACTTTTCAGATATCCTTATAACTTTTCAAGTTACTGCTTGTTACACGTGCCAATCTGTGCAATTTTTCCAGAACCAAACTATAACTCAACGAATCTCGAAACGGAACTAGGTCCTGAAAACCGGTGTAATCTAGAATCCAAATTTGACATTATAGCGTCGTAAAATGTTATCACGTGTAGGCTACAACACACAACTGAAATGCGAACTACAAAAAAAAAGTCTCTTTATGATGCACAGAAATTCTTGTACAGTAGTCAATGAGGAAGGATGGTAAAAGCATACACTTTCCAACACTGTCATAGATGTTGTCGCCTATTGAACCAGTATGGAGTAATGAGCATTTGGTAACTAGCTCATCAAAATGCTCCAATTTCAATAAACTGAAGACTCGCGTACAAGCACCTGCATAGAAAAAAAAACCAAAACCCCTTTGATTCCATGTATGACTCATGCTCGTGGAGGTTTCATAAAGATACTCACATCCCCCTTACATGTTCGGTTAACAAACACACAAAAACACCCGCTATGTACATACAGGAAAAAGAAATCAAAGAGCATCAGCAGGATCGCCACATTACACAAAGACCCCAAAAAGCATACCCCCATACATCTCATTCCTCAATGTTAAAACTTAATTTTCATAAAGATCATCGCGAGAGGGTTTATGGGAGGATGAGATTTTAAACACCGACCGCATCCCTAAACCGTTACACAAGGCCCTAAACGGATTGTCGTATCGGTTGGCAGCCCGTATTACAGGGGGCGCATTTTAATTCGCCTAATGAAATTCAAATTTACGCCTCACTAATAACCCCTCGCTCCCGGCGCAATAATGACGAAACAGAGAGAAACGAAGGAGGATAACTGCGAAAATTCGGAAAATTATCTTTCGCTACCCCTACCTCCTCGCCCTCTTATACTTAACAAAAGAGAATTACAATAATATTTAAATCTATAACAATATTCGCGCGTGACGTTTATTCATGGGAAAAGGAAAACTCCGCCGACAAATCCGTCCTCAGATCAGCACATATAACTCGCGTCTTCGTCACCTACCAGTTGCTAATCTCACTTTCTAAAACTGGAAACAAGCATTCTAAAAAAAAAAAAAACAACCTACCCCCCATACGCTCACCCTCCCTACACACACAATATAAAGAAAAATATTAGGCCTATACAAGAAAAGAGATTGAGGGGGAACCCTATAAGGGGGGTAGCTAAAGGAGGGTAGACCTGCTGGGAAATCGCTCCGCGGGCTCATGTAATATTCATTGGTGTGGCATCGACGACTGTGAAAAAGATGGATTTGTTTCCCATCACGAGGCCAGTTGTCATGAGAAAGGGAACGAGGGGGATGTGAAAAGTGGAGGGGAATACGAGTCTGGGGTAGTAAAGAAGGGGTAAATAATACATTAAACAGTCAACGATACCAACCCAATCATGAGAAGCGGTTCAGTTTCAGTTAGGATGGTCTATTACTAATTAATCAATCCTGTCGAGGACGCCACTTTTAGCCCCAGGGGTGCTTATTAATATTATTCTAACTCTCAAGTTTTTAATATTACTCCTGGACGGGTCCACATTCAAAATGAGGCGACGAAACAGCAACATGTCTGGAAACTAATGGCAACTCCAGAATCAAGAAAGTTGAAATCTTATGATTGGCTGGCTAGAAATTCGTGAATCTATCGGCAAATTGGGTCTACACGGTACCCCTTATTACGGCACTACACCTGCTATTCCATTGACTTACAAGTGCTTCAAAGCATGGCAATGTGTCATTTGGGCCAAAGGGGGTCCAATAAGATGTCAAACACATGTTTAATCTAGTACACTGGCCTGTATGCGTAATAGGTCATGGGTATACCGAAAGACATTACGACGGTAGAACAGCTGAGTATCACGAGTTTGGTTTAGTTATGACTGAGTTTAAGCAATTGGAGTCACCAAAGATATTGACCTCTTTTGTAACTACCTCGTGTTTTAAAAGAATAATGGTGTCCTCACGCGCTTTCCTCATTTACATTCTGATTATTTTTGCTTTGCGCTCCCCCGCTGCACTGTTTTGGCTTGCAAGCCATTCTTGGAAAAAGGAAGGAAAGGAGGAAGGAAGCCAGGACTGACTGAATTGGATGAATTGAATGGCCAGGTAGGAGGTGGGCGTTTGTTGCATTCGCGTTCCCCGTTTAGCGCTGGTGATGGAATGGCGGTTTAATTGGTGGCGACACCTGGAGACGGTCGGCGGGGGCTGTCGGGAAAAGGAAGGAAGGAAAGCGTTTGTGTTCTCTGTGTATGTGTTTGTGTGGGGGGTAGTCTTTGGTGGCTCTTCCCCGCGGACTTTGCCTTGGCAGACGATCCATCTGCATCTCGGCGCTGAATAATTAAGACGAACAATGGGTGGCAGTTTGGCCATCGCCGTTGCCGTGGCGACCGCATCAACAACATCCGTGGACGGTGAAGACCCCTCTTGCGCTTGTTTGTATGTGTCGACTGAAGCCTCGCTTTTGCCTTCTGTTGACTTTTTGGGATAAATATTTAAGAAAGGATAAACAGGCCATACCGGTTGAAACTGGTGCCTGGTTTTTGAACAAGTCAGAAAAATAGGTTTATACACCTTAGTCCATACGGTCTTAGTCTTTGGTATCTTCGCAGTTTGGTAACAAACTTATCTTGCTAATTATTCTCATATTTCTTTGATCTATATTAGGAAGGCTATACCAAGAGCATATTGGTTTTCCTATAGCTCCAATCCAACAGGTGTTTGGACCATAATACAGCAATTTTGGTCCTTGCTGGCCTAACAGCAATCCTTGGTTCATATTGGATGGTGCGTTGGTAGTCAAAATCAAGTTTGTGAAAAAGGCACGATTATCCTTTTTAGTGGCGCCCTCGGACGATTTGAATGGTCATTAGCTCTTTTGACGTCGCTTTTTAAAAAAACGAAGGCGTGTTGACCTAAACTCTTTCACACGAGTTACTTTTAGATGACCCCCAAGTTGTATGTTTAAGCCCAACGAAGTCGGTCGGACGGAGGTTGTGTCCTCCCCTTGTTAGGAGCTTTAGCAATAACTAATAAGCATTTTTTTATTATTATTATCTATTGGGATCCAATACGTCCATCCAGGGCTTGTATGGCCAGAGGTCGACGAGATAGGTCCCTGGATGGACCTGGATTGACGACTGCCGTATGATGGTCGCAGCAGTCGGGGGGTGAAGAACGTGTGGCACTGATGGTCGCCCATCCAGTGACTGACACTGCCTGATGTTGCTTAACTTCACAGAAGTTGTGTGTTTAGTGAAAACCCACCAGGCCACGGCCTCCCTAAGAATTACTTATAAGAATGCGCCGTGCGCACAGATATCTTCAAAACGGAGCTATTGTCTTAGCTCGGCCGTATCAACTTTTCAGTATTTTTCGTGGTCCCCCCCCCCCCCTTCAAGTCGGACTCACGTGCTAAAACAATGACTGTAAAGAATACCAAGACAATGGCATGTCATATAACAATCGATTTGTCAAAAAGGAATACAATGTTATTTCTGATCATCTTTAAGGCATTATTGACATCGGCACGCGCACGTGAAATCGTTTGGTCGACGCTCAAGTGCTCATAAATTATGTCATTAAGCGCAGCGGAAGAATGTCCGTCCGTCCCCTTCATAATTTCTAAATTTCTTGAGGTAGAAGGTTGAAATTCAGAATGTAGCTTACTATGGGCATGTCCACTTTCACTATTCAGTTTGGTTTTGATTGTTGCACCGGGGTCGGAATTACGTGGGTGGGAGTCAGAGGGGACAGAACTTCTATGTGCTATTTAGTTATCATACATAAAAAAGTGAAATTCAGTATCCAGATTCCTCTAGGCAAGATCTACATTACTAAGAAGTTTAGGCCCAATTGTTCGGAGTTGCGGGGGTGGCATCACTTGGTCTTTAGAACTACGGCAACATATGGCATGTGATATGTCATTCATTCGGAAATGATGAGAAAGGAAAGAAAATACGAGCTCTTTTACATTTCCTACATACTACGTTGGAAAAATATCAAGTTTTTGATTGAAAAGCTTATAGGGGGAGGTAAAAAGTGCAGATAAAGGGATAAAAATAGATGAACGCAGGGTCTGCTACTTCCCTTACCCTACTCGGTGAGGGGGGGGGGGGATTATTTTCTTGTAATAAATATACAAATGTATTCTTCTTCACAGCTAAAGCTCCTCCTGGGAATGTTTATAAGATTTTATTAGAGTTGTAAATACAAGCACGGAGTAAGAAGGAAGACTGCTGTAGATTATATATATATTTCGATGGGCTTAAACATACAACTTGGGGGTCATCTAAAAGTAACTCGTGTAAAAGGGGTTTAGATCAACACGGCTTCGTTTTTTAAAAAAGCGACGTCAAAAAGGCTAATAACCACGCAAATCGTCCGCGAGGCCACTGAAAAAAAACTCACGCTTTAAACAACTGAGTTTCCCATCCTGTATTTCTTTATCCATGCTTTAGATTACCCAGGGGTAACCACCGTAATACAGTGTTACAGCATCATAGATAGAGTTTAACTCTCGTTTCTTCCTAAAGTCAAACGACATTTTAGCGGAACGTTTTTAGAAAGTTATTACAGCTTCGATAAAAAAAAAAAATTTGATTAAGCAAATTTAGGTGCTCAGATCATTCACTCGAAGTCGAGTAGGACAATCGAGTATGTTAATAATAATGTCAAACGAGACGAGCAAACGACTCTCGTGACACCAGCAAACCGATTCAACCAACCCTCTCCCGTGTAAATTGTACAAATAATAAGGTCGGTGTCGCGTTCCACTTGGATTCTTCTTTCATCACGTTCCAAATTGAACTCATTCACCAAAAAATAGAGAGAGAAACTGGATGTGTGTATACGCGTTTGTGTCGGGAGGGGGAAGAATATACCTACAATGAAAGGCCCATTTGAGCAGCAGCTGCGTAGCAAAGAAGGAAGTGTTGCCGGTGTACTTTTCCACACGACTTTTTGTGCCGCGTTCAATACAGGGCTCGATCGTTTGCAAATATTAGTCGCCATCGGTTTAAAAAAAAAACGGAGGAGGAACATCTGTGTTGAAAGTTCAATATGAATAAGGCGCGCGCGCGCTTGTTTATTTATTTGTTTATTTCCACTTCTCCAGACACGGAAGAAAGTATCGCGCTACAGACTCACGTTACTTAACCAGCTCGTTTTATTGCAATAAAAGCGGATTTCTTTTCAGAATCTATTACAACAACGATCTAAATCATTTCGTTAAAAATTTGTCAACAAATTTCGATTTCTATTCCCTGTTCAGTATGTCTGCAGCGTCTTAATATAGGGCGCCCCTTTGTGTTTGTTTGGCTTAAAGCTGACTTCACTTTGGGCAGTCTATTTTTGACATTGCCCCTCCTCCAAATGTGATGGTGGTGGGATCTTTTGAGGAAGGAGACCTTTTGGCTAGCATTCCACCGAGGGTAGTAGTAGTAGTCGTCGTCTTCTCCTTCCTCTTAGGAGACTATTTTAGAAAACACCCACGCTCCGTGCTCCTTAATATATTAAGAAAGGAAGGAATAATAGTAGCAATAACAATACTAAATTGGTTTGTTAAATAGGTAGCGCTCGCTGACCCCCTATTGATTTCTGCTCTCGCAGGTCAGGTGTAGCGCTTCTCTTGGCGAGCGACAGGTTTCGTTGTAATAACCTAATAACAAACGGTAATTAGACTTGAAGCCCTAACGATCGTGTGAAGGCTACTGATTCAAGTGCGTGGGAGAGAGGGGCATTATTTGATGTATTTTCCCTTTTTTATGTTTTGGTGAAATATATAAACATACAAAGAAAATCTGGCAACTTCAAAGAATCCAAAGTCAGAATTTCAAATATTCAAAATTTTTTAGTGCACAAGTAAACTTTTGGGGGGCAGCAGTCCTATGGAGACAGAGTCTATGCGTGTGTATTGAAAAATATTGGATTTTTGAAATTCTGACTTGGGATTCTTAAAGACCATTAAAAAGTAGAACAGGAATGTCTGTAAGACCCACTCTCGTATCTCTTTGTCTTCATCGATAAAATTGGGTTCACAGATTTAAAAGTTCCACACTTTCAGGGCCTCCATCTCCTAAACGGTTGATTCAATTGAAAAAACACCAAGAATAAAACATTGCTCGAATATTATGTACAATCTGAATATACCATTAAAAATAGGGATTCCTATGTAAGATTTCAAAGTTACCCCCTCCCCCCAGCCCCCCTCACAAAGGGGTGGGGAGTTAATTTTTAACTAATGAATTTCTCCCGCGAAATAATTCACTTTTGATTTTGGACATTTATTCGTACAATGCTTAGTTTCCGAGATATTCAGTTGTCTCAAGATAAATGCCTCAAGATAAAGAAGAGTGTTTGCTTGTATGTTTGTATTTTATGCAAATCTACAGTTTTATTCCGATCTTGATGACATTTTGCACACTTGATCTTCAAAGCTAGCGGAAGGCCACTGTCTACCTCAGATTTCGATAAAAAAAAAAAAAATAAGTATCGATAATAAATCGATATCATGATGATGGCAGGGCATACAAATAAGAGGTAAAGTTTGTGCAACAATAGGCATGTCGTGTTCTATCAACAATAGTATCAACACGCAATCCACCAACAATATATATCTCATGACCAACCACGCATGCCAAAATGTGCAATATAAGTAGGTTCATTAAGAATGAAGAGTCCGAGGACAAGACAAAACCCCTCCCGGAGATGCGTTTTTTCGGGGGGTGGTTTGTCCGGTGGGGTTTCTCGGCCGCGAAGATTCCATCCCACCTCTGAGAATTATAAAACAAAATCGAATTTGTTTGGCTTAGAATTCCTGTTGTTCGGGCTTTTCTTAGAATAGATACTGCTTAAAACATAACATTTTCTTGAAAATCTTTCAAAATGAGCAGTAACTGGAGATAATGGAGAACTATTGAGAAATAGTGGAAAGGCGACAGAGGAAGAAGGCCATTCGCTCGGGCGACTAGTAGACGACATATAACTGATAACAAAGTATACATCAACTCGACTCTACAAATCAACAAGCATTCTGCATTACGTTCTATAATAATCGTTCTAAGGATACATGTTAATTCATATCTGTCGAAACACCACCGAAGAAATGAATGAGTATTGGTCAGAGAAGATAAAAAAGTTATACGGGCGTCGGAAACATTGAGAAACTGAGCAAGCGGTAAGTGACCCAGTGGTCATCGAGATTCCCAGGCGGCCGTCGACATTTTGGCCATCACTCAATCCATATTGACATTTCGGCGTGAAATCTGCATAACTCAAGAACGTACGTATGTATCTCGCATAACTCAAGAACGATTAGCCGTAGTAAGTTTAGATTTTTTACCAGGTTGTCTGGAAATTTTCTTCCGGATTTGAATTTTTATTTCTAAAGCAAAAAATATGTACAAAATGATTGAATTAATGAGGATAGCACTCCCTATCCAACTCGATGATCTTCTCCCAACGTTTTGGGAGCTTTTCGATTCCTCCGCAAAGAACCCTAGGTCCCTGAACCCTAAGGAAAAAATCGACCTCATTTTTGCACTCTTCTGCACTTTTAAAAATTTCACCCCGAAGATGGTGTTGGAGGTGGGAGAAAAGGTAGTAGTCAGAGGGTGCTAGATCAGGGCTATTCGGGGGGCGGGGGTTAGCCATGATATCGCTAAGTCCAGGAGTTGGCGGTGCTAGTGTGCGGACGAGCGTTGTCTTGATGGAACAGAACCGTCTTTCTTCTGAACTCGTTTCGACGATTGGGCTCGATGGATTGCTTAACAAACACTCGAGATACAGAATTGTTAGCGCACGCGTCAAGAATCCGGAACAAACTTTCCGAACACCCTGATATTTAGACTGTTGTAACATATAGTTCTGCATCTCCCCTTTTGATTGCAATCGACTGAGCCAAAAAATGTAAATATGTAATTTAATAGGCGCACAAGGAAGTCACGTTCCATAGGGGGCTAACAGTGCATAAAACATCATTTAAACGAGTTACTAGCTCGGGAAAAAAAATATAAATTACATATAAAATCCGAACCCTACTCATCAACCCAACCTTGCCCAGCAGCATACAGTATGATAATTATAATTCTGGACAACGCCTGTTGGGTTATAGCGCTCACCACGTTACAGGCGCCTACCATCATTCCGATTCGTGTACATTATGAAGCACATCTACGAAGTTCATGTTGTATGTACGCTGGCAGGTACGGACGGAAGAGCTCATAAAAAAATAACATTTTTAATGCAACTTAGTGAGGTTCCGCGAAAATGGAGTAAAAATTAAAGAGTAGGGATGTCAAAAGAAGGAATTTACTTTTGCTCTCTTTCTATCTCTGCTAATTAATTAGGTGGACGAAGGCAGGCATAGAGAGAGAGAGAGAGAAGAGTCTGTGTGTGTACTGTGATGAGGATGAGGAGGGTATAGTAGGGTAGGTGGTGCGGGGGAGGGGGGAGGAGGGGGTATTTGAAAGTGGGGGCGTGCGTTCGAACGGCACCAGCTGGGAGCATTCCAGCGAGCCCTGCAGAGCGTCAACGTTCATTCGCTCTGATGAGGAGTGACTGGAGAAATTTGTAGATATTTCCTAATGAAATTATCCCAAGTTTTATGAACCTGGTTACCTTGTTCGCCATTGTCAAATTAACATGCGCTTTAATGAGAGATGGTTGAAGTCGATAATTTGCCAAAGTTGAGTTTGCCTCCCCGTTTGTTGGGGATGAATATCAGAGTTTCACATCATTCAAAATATCAATTACTGCTCTGCCTGCTGCTGCTGCTGCTGCTGCTGCTCCTGTTCCTGCTGCTGCTGCTCCTGCCTAAGCTCTCTTTTCCACCTTAAACACCACCTCACCTCTTACCACTGCCTTCTTTACCCATGAAAAAGAAAACACTCCAGGTTTCTAGCTTCCCCATCCCTTCATCACGCACATACACAGCTTCTCAACGCTGATTAGCTTGCTGGCTTTTGCTTTTAATTGACTTTTGGGAACTTTATGATAACTGGCTCTCCGTCACCCAGTAAATCAGGGCGCCGCCGTCAAATCTCCGCCAAACGTCATCGGTAGGAGCGATAATGTGCTGCCGGATACACTTGCCGCTCTTTTATGGAGATAAAAATTAAAAGAGGGCGCTTACTTTTGCTTTTTTTTTTAAATACGCTCTGTGTCACTTGGTGACATTTTATTCATCCTTTTTAACCCCCCCCCCGAATATAGTATTCAGAAAACGTAGAAAGAGCTCTTTTTCGTTTCTCATCATTCCCAATCGATTGACATATCACATGCCATACTTCACCTTCTGAAAACATTCTGACCACTTGACCACTACCCCCACAATTCAGACCCCTCTGGGAGAATTTGGCTCAAACTTCATAGCTCTAGAGGAATATACATACCGATTTTCTCTCCTCCAAAACCTATACTCTACACACACTAGATGGTCCCCTCTAACTCAAACCCCCGTAACTCCGAGCCCAATGGCCCAATCAAAACCAAAATGAACACTCAAGTAGGCCAAGCCCTCAGTAAGCTACAATCTAAATCCCAACATCCTACTTCTAAAACTGTAGAAAATATCAAGTAGACAGACAGACAGACATTGTAAAGCCAATAAGAGGTCATGTGATTGAAGCGTCCACTCATTAGCGATGTTCACCTAGTCTTTGCTAAAAGGGGTAACTGCGGCACCTTCAAAGACAACCAATCACAACCGAGACAGCCACTGTGCAAGAATAAATAAATGATCTAAAGAAAGCCATTCTCTTCTGCCGGAACCGAAAAGGAACAGGAAAGTTCGTCAACAGCTGTGTCTGGAAGGTCCACGTGAAGAACATCGATGACTGGACACGTGAAGACTGGAAGAATGTTCTGTAGACAGAAAATTTGGCGGGAGCCCCAAGAGCAATGGATTCAGCATGCCTTAAAGAAATAACTCCAGGTCAGGACGATATGTAGCATCTTCTAACTATCTGGACATAGTTGCCATCAAGTCCATCTTTATGGATCACAGTGCTACTGCTCATCAAACTTTAATGATCACTGGGTCATCAAACTTTAATGACCACTGCTCATCAAACCTTAATCATCACTTGCTCAATTGCAACATTGCTCTTCCGAATGAAGGGACTGCTTCCTCTGCCGCCTTTCCAATAGTCTGCTAACTCACCATTATCTCCAGTTACTGCTCAGAAGATTTACTTCGCATTGGACCGCCGTATGCGACATAAAGATCCTCTTCCAACAAATCTAATGCTAAGAAAACAAAAGGAATGTCTGGCGAACGCCTGGGCTTCCACTGACCTACAAGTACTTCAACACCTCACTGACTTGTATGCCGAGGTCCACGTTGCTAGGTGGCCCAAAACGCATCTAATTCACTGGTCTTTTTGGTTTGCAAGCCTTTTCAAACTATCCAGTCCATTAAGTCAGACAGATTTCATATATAAAAAATTTATTAAAAGACCTTCAAGTAGATGAGCCCTCTTGCAAAAGGATAAGAGAGCAAGGGCGTGAAATAGAGAGACGCGCAATGATCAATAGGGTTGAGGGTTAAGCCTCATCCAATGCCAATACCCCATAACCCACCACCACACACTCCTCCAAATAATAACACCAAAAGAAGAAAAAAAAGCTGCTGACAGTGATGAACAGGATGCCATGTCAGCACCATGCATGACAAAGAAGGGGATGCACCTGAGCAACTGCTGAGCGAGCCAAGACCTCCACTTTTGCGTGCGCATGTGTGTGTGTGTGTGTGTATGAAGAGTCAGGGAGGGTAAAGGATAGAAAAGGAATCCCGAAGCGACCCTGTCTAATCACTGATCATCAAGTCGGCGAGCGTCGCTGGTCTTAATACCCAAGCCCACCTCCACCTGCAATTTCCTCCATTATAAAAGGAAATAAGAGGATTAAGATGGGGGTTACGAACGAGAGAGAGTGAGAGAGAGAGACTCTCTCCTGTGTATGCGGACGAAGAGGTGCCGGCAGGACCCTCCGCTTAAAGTCTTTTTCGGCGGCATGTGGTAAAAGAAGAGCAGCAGCAGCAGAAGAAGATAAAAGAAGAAGAGCAGCAGCAGCAGCATAAGGAGAAGCGTTCCTTTAGCACGACCTTCGCTGCAGCCCTTCCTCCAGCCCAGCGCCTAATAAAATTACGGATAATGATCTTTTCGCCATGGAGACGACCCTCGCCATAACGAACCCGCGCATCCTAATGACAAGGCGCAGTCAACCTTTATCCACCACCACCACTACCAAAACCTTTTTCTCTACTCACAGCAGCCCTAAAAGTGAACAAACGGCTGGACTAATCAGGAGTCTCTTCATTCAGAAGAGGAACTCACCACAGCGAACTCGCCAACCAAACAGCACAGCAGTCGGACTTTTTAGGGTTATGGCAATTAGTCGTCAACAAAGCTGTGGGCAAAACCCGGCAGCGGAATTAAAAATCTATTCCGTGTTAATTGGTCGCTGCACCGAAACGATATCAACTCTTTGACCTCCTCAGCAGAGCCGAGCGCCGCCAAACGAGAAAAGAGCGCCTTTCCTCCATTTCTCTCTCTCTCTCTCTCTCTCTCTCTCTCTCTCTCTCTCTGCATTTCCGTGAATGGCCGTTTTGCCTTTTTACGACAGTGACCCCCGGGGGCCAACACTTCCCACCGGCCATTAAACCTCACGACGACAACAGTCGAAAGCGATTTAACTTTACACAAAAAATAATAATAACAACAACAACAACAACACGAAAATTTCTCCATCTCGTTTTACAACTCACGAACTTTATAAGAGCTCTACACGTACCCAAAAAAAAAATGTCGAGGAAATGTCGTCCTCATCTAACGATCACCATTCCTCTCTTAAGGTTTCCTTCCAAACAAAATTTCCGTCCAACCTTTGCTCTCTCCCATGGTGAGGCGTAGTAAAAATTTATTAAAACCGAGCCTCGAAACGAATAACAAGAAAAAGGACCAATTAAAAAGCAGCGTCTTTTAAAACAGGGGTCACGGACGAGTAAGGTGAGCAAAAATTCTCCGTGCGCTGAGGTGGCGACCTCCGAAAATTTAAGTAACTCGAAAAGCTAATTTTCAATTTTAATCAAGCTATTGTTCTCCGCACTCCCTGTTCGCGCGACCTTTACCTCTCCAACTTAGAGAAAAAGCAAACAAAACTCAAAACTACCATTAGCATGAGCAAAAAAAAATTAGAATTTTTAATGACGTTCCTCCAAAGCGCTTCTGTTTCGAGGGTCTTCACTTAATAGCACTGAGATGGACAAAAGTAAATACAGCCGAACCTCGTTAAGACGTATTTGAAGGTACCGAGCAACAAATACGAACAGCAAAACAATTAGGGAAAACCAAAACACAAAGAACAGAATTTTAAAAACATAGAAAGAAGATCACATTGTGAAAGTGAGAAATCGAGTGGTCGACCAAATAACACCTAGGGCTTGTGGATCTGGTTTGGTAAAGCTGAACTTGCAGTCAAAGCCGATTTTATGCATAACCCAACTACGCTACAAACTAAGAAAAAAAAATGTTTCTTCACTGAGCCAAAAAGCATGAGAGAATTGGACACCTGAACTATGGTCATAGGTCATCTTTAATGACGATTCCATGTTGTGTCTGAATTTCAACAAAAAAGTGTGGAGAGAGATATGGACTATGCTGCTAGAGGTAAAAGGCCCTATAAACCTGATAATTGCGAAAGTGCTGGTGAACTGTGTTTTGTGAAGACCCGGGTCAATGTTGAAGTTTACTCTGAAAAGATGGAATTTTTTTCTCATTCCAAGCATTAAGAAGTTCTTTTCTTAACCAAACCTAAACTAACCTAACACAACCCCCGAACGAAAAAAATGACATTTTTAGAAGGAAGGAATAACTCTCCTAAAACAGCCAGAAAATCCGCCGGACCTGAATCCAATCGAAAATCAATGGACAATCATGAAGAACAGAACCCAGCACCAGTGCCCAATAAACAAAAATGAACTCATTGAACCCATCAATGGCATTTAACTTAAGATATCCCAAAACCTATAAAATGGACTATACAGGGTAGACACAAAAATGAGCGCACGCCCCCACCCCTTTTTTATTTTCGTAACCGAAGCAGATATCCCAATTTTGATGAATCCAATGAATAGGAAGTAGTGGGTAACCTATCCCATGGTGCACGTTTCATCATCCCAAATATGCAAATTAGGACACATTCAAATCCTATCCTAAAAATCGTAACAGATACACGAACAATTCCAATTGAAGACTTGTTCAGCATGGAATTCCAAACAAAAAAAAAAAAATTCCAAAATCCGATGAACGGATCACTAACAATCACAATTTTGCTTGCCATCCTGGAATTGTTCTGTCTTCTGTATGGTGCTGACCCACGCCTTTCATTTGCTTTTCCTCATCAAAGTGAATGTTATTATGGTAATTTTTGGTAATTCCTTAATTTGCATGTTGAACATTCAAAGGTCTTTGTCAAGTGCATAGATAGGAAACTAATAAATTCAGCGTGTGATTGTTTGAACTGTTCACGTGAAGACTAAAAGGAAAATTAAAGGGTAAAAATAACTCTCTTATAAGCGGATTATTCTTTTATACGGAACTCTTATATCCGGATTATCTTAATATAGAAAACTGAGGGAAAATATTCGGGAACATGAGAAACGGCTCTTAAATCCGGACTATTCTTATATCCGGTTCTCTTATAAGTGGATTCTGCTGTAATCACATCTCGGGTCCGCGGAGGCTATGGGTAGAACACAATTGCTAATGAAGCGTATGGATACAGTGTATTAGTTCCATAAACGCCTCGGGCTGAGTCGCAGGCTTTTCGACACTCTCGTAGTATAACAGAATTTTACATGGGGGGGATTGGAATAAAATGTAGAATAGTTTTTTAGTAGAAACAAAGAAGAATGAACTTAAACAGATCAGGGAAATAAAACGGGGGAGTTCGTTGAATAATACACATTTTAGCATGGATTCCAGATAAACCGAACATGCCTCGGAATACTTCTGAGTGACGTAACTACTACTCTAGGACGACTAAATGCGAAGAAAAGCGATGCTTCTACTTGAGTGACTACTCAATGAAGTGCGATGCACGGAATAAGAACTCGTTTTTTCGGCTGTTTATATTTTCTTGAGCACGTTTTTTTTTTTTCAAGTCTAGATGTCTTCTTCTTTTTCATTCTTCCTACCTCCCCCTCAAGGAGAATTTAGTCCAATTAAAAGAGAATTTCAAGCTTGAGGGCGCATCCGCTACAGAAGGTCATTTGCGCTCCAAGCTGCACTCGAATAGTTGTGCGTTTTTAAAAACTTTCTTCTTTTTTTTTTATAATTACCATGTCTAACGAGAAACATGTGCAAACGCGACGGGATTCGAACCCGGGACTTTTTAATGCAATAACATTGGTGGTATAAAGGGAACCACGAACGATGAGGGATTTTTTTCCCATAGAATATTTTCTCATTGTTAATAAAAAAAAATTGTAGTCCAAGGCGAGAAAGGATGATGTCCTAGCACAACATCCTACGTTATTTTTTTTCTTTGAGGTTTCTTTTTTTTTTTTCCTCTCTCTCTCTTTCTCTCTTAGTAAACGTGATTAAAGGAAAGGAAAAGAGCGGGGGGTTCCGTGAGGAGGGGGTATCGTCTAGCGTCGAGCGTCAATTTCCTCGATGAATTATTTGCGTGACGTTCTCTCGGTCGACGCCATCATCGTCGCTCATAAAAATCATTTCCTCCTCCAACAAACTCAACTTCTCTTTTCTATTTTTTTTTCCTTCTCTCGGAAGAAAATTCGTCCCTCTCGGGTTCTTCGACGACCCGATGTTTCGTCATTGGATAAAGAGGAAGGTTTTTTTCTGGAAGAAAAAGAAGAAGAAGTGTTTTTTAATTTGTTTCTGTCTTTTAGCTTTTAATTTTGTATCTTTTGAATGGGAGTATATTTCTGTTTTATTGTTGTTGTACGTGGATTCAGTTTGGTGTGTTGCTGAGTCGTCGTTTATTTTATTTTATTTTCGTGTTGCTGTATAATACGAGGGACATGAATCGATGATTGTTATAAAAGCGTTAGGGGTTTTTAATATAAAATTTTAAACGCGTAATCGTTTCCTTATTACCCCTGAGGCGCGCTCTTGCGTTTTCGATTTCTAATGGCGTTCGTGCACAAACATGAAATGTGGCGAAAAAAAGAAAAAAATTTTTTTTCTTTTAAAATTCCATGACCAAGGCCTATATTCAACAAAATGCTGTTTACTTCAGTGTATTAGGGTTAGATCATTACGTACTCTTCATAGAACCAAGTCGGAACACTTGTTGATGATAATCAATGTACGAATTTTGATATAATTGTACGGATTTTGGAAATACCTAACCTGGTAGGAAAAACGTCAAATAAAACAGTGTACAGGGCAAATCAAAACAATGGGCCCGTTTTCAGAAGTTTTTTCTGTGAAATCTAATGAACATATGGTATTGTGAGACATGTGCTACGAAAGGTAAACGTTCAAACTTTACTTCAAACACATCACATCACATCTATAGTAACCCGACACACATCAAGCCGATAGTCTATCTCCAGCCAAACCTTTCGTAGCATGCCGCGAAAGTAATAAATGCATCGTAATGTGAGACATGTGCTTCGAAAAACTAACTTGCACGGTTTGTTTTCAGTGATATTGACCGCGACATGCTACGAAAGGTTTCGCAAGAGATAAGACTATCGACTTGATGTGTGTCGGATTACGCAAGGCACTCACGTAAAACACTTTGAACGCTTACCTCTCGTAGCACATGTCTCACAATACCATATATTCATTAGATTTCACAGAGTAAACTTCTGAAATCAGGTCTATCGTTTTGACTTGTCCTGTACAGCGCTGCGACTGGCACGTGCACTTCATTAGAATAGGACGTCGATTAGATCCGTCAAACACTACAAACCTGCAAAATTATGATATTCCCAAGTGATTACAGTTGGAGGTGAGCATCAGAAGATATTCTAATGGGCTAATTCACCACCTCGGGTTAAAAGGGCGAGTTGGGCAACCAGAGTTAAACTTTAACCTTAACCTCTCTTTATCCAATCGAAAAACGTTCAAATACCATTTCTCGTCCTTAACTCTAACTCTCAGATTAACCAGAGTTGGTGAATCCACGCAAATATTATAAATGTGAAACTGTGTTTCTTTGTTTGTCCTTCTTTCACGTCCATACGGAGCGACGGATTGATGTGGTTTTCTGTACGAAGATAGTCGGAGGGCTCGAGAGTGACATAGGCTACTTTTTACCGCAGGAAGGGAAAACACCGCTTTCCTAAGTCCTTTTAAAATTCCCTGTTTTTGCTTTGTAATTCCCCTCAACAGATGGCGCGAGCGAGCGAAGCCGCCGTTACCAACTCGTATGGCCATAAAGAGACTTTATTGGGATTTCTAATGTAACGCACACGTTACATTTTGCGTCGTTATACTCTCATGCAGTGGGGTATTTTAATGTCATGGCAAAGGTTCCGTATTATAGAGCAGTTTTCTTTATGGTCATATTTTCAAACTTTCAGTTTTAAATTAACTGTTTGATCGACTTCCACAATGATACTTTCGTTGTACCCATTGATTTTGGCAAGCTGCATTCATCTTTCCAATTCAATAGTTCTATTTTCAGTACTCAGAGGTAATTTTTGAGTAAATACAGTGATTTGAATCACTTTTTATAAAATTTAACTCGCATCATAGTCACTAATATTGAAGATAACCAGAATGTCGTCAAGCTACCGAAACAATGATTCGGACAATTTGTGAAAGCATAAGACCCATTGGATTCCATAGGATAAAAGTACATGTATTTCCATAATCGTACGGCGTACAAATTAGCACACCCGTTGAATGGGTTATTTCACTGTAGAAATAGATGTAAAGCGTAATATCAACATGACCAAAAGATGATGCATTCTTTAAAAACAATTTTATCAGAACAACACTTATGCCGCAATGTTTTCCTTTGAAAATTCAGAACTTTTCAAAACCTAATGGCTGCAAACGGTTTCACTGTAAAATGATCTTCTGGATCACTCTTGAAGGTACTAATATCTTTCTTTCACCTAAAAAACAAACAAACAGAAGAACTCCATAGCCTCAATAACGAGCATACAAAATTTCACGTCATTCGCATCAATATTGAACCCTATAGAGATTTTTGAAATCTGTACATGAGGCGACTCTGCAAGCCGAAACGCGTCAACCGACAATAACGCACAAGACTAGAAAACGCCCTTCAATTTAAAAAGGACTTCCAAGCCCGAAACAAAAACAACCTCAACGACGAGAGTACACTCCATTATGTCACGTGGTACCACTAAAAAACAAAAAAAAACAAAACCCGAAGGATATAAAAAACAACAACAAGAAAACTTCACCTCCTCTTAATATCCAGGCGCTCAAATGGCGTCGCCAGAAGGAAAAAAACTAAGCCTCAATTTTATATTCCTTACAAACCATTTCCCTAATTCTTTCTCCCGCTCTTTCCAACAACAACAGTCTATAAATAATAATAATAATAATAATAATAATAATAATAATAATAATAATAATTATAATAACAAACCGCCTCAACGTTTGTTAAGATAGAAAGAGAGAGAGGAAACGGCAATTTTTATGGCATTGTCCCTATGTCATCGTTAATTCCCTTCACTCAACACTCTCTTATTTATTCATCTCGTCCATCCGCCATTACCCCCACTTCACGGACCCCATTCCAGCTTCGTCGTCTCAGTCACGTGACTTCACCTTCACTGAAGGAAGAACGACGAACTAAAAAAAAAAAAAAAAAGAAAAAAAAAAGGAGAGGAGAGAAAAAAAAATTGGTTCTTCCGCAAAACTCCTCCCTTTCCTCTTTTAATGATTGAATTTCGTGTTACTGCCTCAGATCTCGTAATGAACGTGATTTAAACGTGACAGTTTCGTTTTCTCTCGTCTCTCTCTCTCTCCATCTCCTTGAAAAGCCAAGCACCACCACCACTACTACCAACTCCAAAAGCAGAATGAATAACCCGTCACCATTTTCGATTTATTATTACTATTATTAAATTCGGCATCGGGGGATGAAATAGGGGTTTTAAATGGAACCTAATGACTGTAGTTATCGATACAGTTGCACCTGGACCGTTGCTATTCATTATTTTCGCCAACCAATCGAATACATTTAACCCGTTCTCTCTCTCTCTCTCTCTCTATTTCTCATTATCAAAAACAAGAAGAGAAGACTCGTCGATGCAAAGAAACTCACCACCACCAACACCATCATCATCATCATCATCAACATCAACCTAATGACAATAAAGAACTTTTAAACGACGGCAGACATAAAAAGAAAAGCAAGTACCGTGTCATTTTGTTCCTCAATTAAAAAATAAAAAAGGATAATTGGGAGGTTGGCGAATTGTGAGAAAATGAATTAACAAATCCGTAAAGTCCGAAGGGCTATTAATAACATACACCACTGTGTAATTCGTTTCTATTTTGTCTCAAAGTGGCTTCAAATTATCATAACCCCCCCCCCCCCAACCCTATAACTTCCTGTCTATCTGTCGCCATTAATAAACGTCATCATAGTCGCGCGCACCCTGAAACCTTCTCTTTATCGAAGATGAACGGCACAAAAGTTCAGGTAAACATGAAAAATGCAAATACAGGGGAGTCAAAAGTCGTTCGACACCTTCCTATCTTGGATACCAATGTAGTTACGCAAATTCCAATACAGGGAATGAATAGGAACTTGATGATGCATCTGGAATTCATAAACTCTTTCTCAAAGATCCATCTTGCACACATGATCGCATGATGGCTCGACTTACTAGCTAACAGATAAACACCAAAGTACATCAAGCTCCACTGGGCCCGAAAGCGCATGAACTGGCATGTTTTCGACTTGACTTGGCTTTAATGGTGCATCTGAACTGGTCGGATCTCAAGAACCTGACAGAGATCTGAGAACTATCAGGAGAATCTATTAGACAACCTTCTTCCAATTTCGGAACGATTGGTGGGCCCATTTTCGATTTTTCAACATGGCAAGGTTTCGATTCATGGATCAAAGTCAACTTCAAAATGGTTTTTAGTAAAGTTCCTGTAGGTTTCAGTCGTTTTTTTTTAAGTTTCCATATGTTTTGGTAATTCTTGTAGATTCTGACAGATTTTCGTAGGTTCGATCCAAATAAGCCTCTGAAAATCCATAGCTTTCTTCACATGAAGCAAAGGATCCAGGCCATTCCAAGTCTAGAAACAACCCCAAAGGATAACGCTACCACCAAATGTGATTTTTGGGGTCTCTTGCCCTATGTAGCCAGATTCAATGATAAATTAACAAAAAAAGAAAATGGAACCAACATTAATGTCATACCTCCCCCGTCCAGGAATTATCACCCGTATTCCCCTTTTTTTCGTTAATCTATCATTAACTCAGGGCTTTATGTCTTATGGTTGGACTGTACTTATTGCTTTTGGTAGGTTGCAGTAGTTTTCTTTTATACAGGGTGTACACTAATGATATCCCCGGTTTCATGATTTTATTGTAGGTCTATTATTTAACATGTCACGAAACTTTACAAATAATAGAGCAACTCGCCAAGTTCTTTCAGAAAAATGTCCGGTAGTTCTAGATTTCAATTTGCGGCTGCTAGAGGGCTACAGCTGCAAAATTGATGGAGCGGTCTTGTCGAAAACGATGATCCAGAAAGCTGCATGGCCTCCACGCTCCCCTGACTTCACCCACTGTTTGTATGGGGGTATATGATGGACTTAGGGCCAGTTCATTATCTCTTTTCTCAAGTGAGTCTTCTTAACTGAGTCTCCAGCAACAATGGATTTGTACGATTGAGATGAGAAACACTTATACCCTGTCTCAGCTTCAGTTGAGACTGACGTCATGGAATGAGGTCCCTTACCATAGTATCCTCCCGCCGTTAAAAGAATAAGTTATTCTAAGGCTATGTATGCTACGTTACACCATCCTTTAATCGAGTGGCTTCGAAATTAGAATAGTCGAATGGTGTCGATCAGATATCATTTTTTTAAATTAATGTTTAAAGTATTTTAATCCTCTTCGTGTGAACCCTTATCTTTCATTTCTGACACATCTCTTTCACGCAGGAACAAGAGACGCCGCCATTTTACAATCAAATAATCTCGACTACAGACTGACTTCATTTTATTTATTTATTTTTTAAAATTTCGTCAAATGGCTTTTCTATCCGCCGATTTCTTATTATATCGAGGAGAAAAATATGAAATATGATTCCAGATAGAATTTCGAACTTTCTACACAGAAAATTATTCGAACTATTTCTTCAAGCGGGCGAACAGTAACCGCTTCACTCGTGACGTCACTCTCAACTGAAGCTGAGACAAGATATAGTTACAACAACGTCATTGTATTGCTGCTGAATACTCAGTTGAGAAGACTCAGCTGAGAAAGAACTGGCCCTCATTGTTGGTGCTGATATGCCATTACCTGGCTCGCATCACCGATCTTTTGCTCAAATTGGCAGAGACATGCTTCATTGATTACAGATTTTATATCTGTAGAATCACTAAAGGGGCCCATAATCGAGCACCTGTAACTAGGCTTGCCAACCCTCCCGGACTGCCCGGGAGTCTCCCGGAATCAGACTGGAACAAGCGCTGAATTAACATGGAGTCTTCCATAGTCTCCCGGAATTGCCAGTCTGAAAGTTGGCAAGCCTACCTGTAATAATAAAATCATGAAATAATGATTTGTTAAATAAAAAAATCATGAAATTAGGGCAATCATTTGTGTATTTCGGTGGATTTTGGTAAATTTCAATAGAATTTGGTAGGTTCCTTAATATGACCTGCTGGTTTTGGTTGATTTTGATAGGTATCCATAGGATTCGTTAGGTACCTGTAGGTGTTTATAGGTTGGAGTAGGTTTTTTTTGTGGATTTTGGTAGGTTTCTTAATATGACTTGTTGGTTTTGGTAGGTTTCGATAATATTTGGTTAGGTACCTGTAGGTTTTGATAGGTTGCAGTTTTTTTGTTTTTTTTGTAGATTTTGGTAGGTTTCAATAGAATTTGATAGGTTCCTTAATATAACCTGCTGGTTTTGGCAGGTTTCGGTAGATTTTGATAAGTTACGATAGGATTTGTTAGACACATGTAGGTTTTCGTAGGTTGCAGAAGCTTTTTTTGTTGATTCTGGTAGGTTTCAAGGAAATTTGGTAGGTTTCTTAATATTTCAAGGGAATTTGGATTTGTTAGGATTCTTTAGGTACCTGTAGGTTTTAGTAGGTTTTTTTTTGTAGATTTCGGTAGGTTCCTCAAACTTATGAACAATGCTCGGCTCTTACGAACCCTCTAGAAACTTATGAGGCATCCTGACTCGAAAGGTGGATGCGAACAATCTCCACTTTTTGCTAGAAATATTTGTAAACCTTATTAACTCAATGATGCCAAACCGAATATTTATTAAAGTTATTCAATCAAATGGGGAACGCAATGAATTATTGAAAAATTTAATAGTTTATTATATGTAAAAAAAAATATTCCCATTACTACCTAAACTTATAAGACAACTGTCTTATGAATACTGGGTAAACATACTAACAAGTAAAACATAAAAAAGTAAATTGTTTATAACAGCACTCCTAACTGAGCACGCTCTAATTCAATAAAAAAAAATCAAATTTTTCATATTCACACTCTATTACACCAACTTTCCAGACTCCCCGATTGGATTACCCTTTAAAAAGAAGCGACACAGGAGTAGCAACGGCGGCCTATCTATTATCAGGTCCAGAAAGAGGAATCACGTTCTTCTCTTTCACATCCGCTGCAATGAAGAGAAACTTAAGGAGACCAACACATAAAAAAGAGAAGAAAAAAAAAGAAAGAGGCAAGTAGATGACCACAAGAAAAAGACTCCTCCTCTCTATTTCCAGATTCCTCCTTCAATTCATCGATACGCTCCGGCTGCTGGTCACCCAATTCAATTACCACTGACCCAATAGCCTAGAGCGGACGAGCGGAAACCTAAGAGAGCAATCCCACCCACTTATTTACGCAAGCAACCATAAACTGTACAGACCAACCATCAATAAATCGACGTCTGAAAAAGAGCTCTACAAAGAGGAGGACATTACCCAAACACAACTTAATCCATTAATCCAGTACTCGGAAGCCTTGGTTATGGATCAGACAAACAGTCCAATCTCGGAGCAAGAGTAGAAGCCAAATTCTGTGGAGATAGTGAAAGTTTGTGACATTCTGTAAGGTTTGGTATTCAATGACGACCGTGAAATAAACTAATGGCAGAATGAAACTACGCACGCTCTGTCAACAGTACTACATCTCAGTTGACAGTTCCATATGCAATTTTCGGTGCGGATTTTAATGAAATTACCTTCCGGAATTTGGAGAAATATCCGGACAGTGCAGGAATACGATTTTATTACCCTGACAGATGGATGATAGTCACAACCTAACCGAGCCAAAGCCAACTTAACTTAAAATAGGCTTATCTAGCCAATCTAAGCTAAAAAGTAACCAAAGCTGTGGACACTTGCAATTAATAAGAAACAGCGTAGATCCACTAGTCTACAAAAGAACCTAACTTAACCTAAGCTGACCTAACCTAATTTTAACTAGCCTAACCTAGCATCATACAAAATTAAATTTTTAACAACGCATAAAATTCCTGTTGTTCGCGCTTTTCTAACAACTCAAGATTTTCTTGAAAATGAGCAGTAGCTAGAGATAATGGAGAGTTAGCAGACTATTAAGAAAGAGTGGAAAGGCGATAGAGAGGAAGCAGTCCCTTCACTCGGTGCTGCATTACCATGTCTGCCAACTCATAGAGAATAAAATTCGTACATTTACTCAAAAATATAGCAGAGTTTATTTACACAATCTGGAATTTTTAAAAATAAACAGAAACCAGAAGCAAAAATAGATTCTGAAAACCGGCGTACTCGATAATCCGGCGATTTTACCATCGATTTCACAACCAGTGTATTCAACTTCACTGGACTGATTAGCCATAATAATATTATTATGGTATATACTGGTCACACGAGTGATTCTGAGAATTGCAATACCAAAGAGGAAGGACGGTGAACGCATGCATTGTCATGCAGGCCGAATTGGTTAATACGAACTGCCGGTACTCTCGAAAATAACAACCGCAGCATTAGGGATTCCTGACGTTTACTCCAGTTAAACAAATGCGTACCCACATCGCGATACTTCTTTCTTCACCTGCACGTTCGCCGGACATACCGCTATTTAACACGCATAGGATGATGCATACCCAGCGACTACCCAGTCGAAAAGCCTCTTTCAAGCAGAACCTCGTTTTCCACAAAGAATATCGTTGTAGTGCTCTTAAACTGTAAGCACTTAGGTAGGTCAGTATTGCAATTCTCAGAAACACTTCCAGTAATGTCTTTACCAACTTCTGGCACATACCAAAACCTATGGACTTTGTTTTACTTCAAAATCTGTGCCCTTATAAAGATGTCCTTACAATCATACAATGACATCAAAATTCGTACAAGTTGGCAAGTATGCATTGGTTTCCAACCTAACCTAGCCTATTAAAGTTAGCTTAACCAAACTTAGCTAATCCCTAATCCCTTAGCCTAGGATAACCTAACCTACCTGACCTAACACAGCCTGGCCTTACCTAAAGTAACCTATTACAATGGAGCCAGGAAACTCCGGAATTCTAGATATGATGAGACCTGTAAAAGGAAAAAACCACACAATTCGCAAAATTATTTTCATACCACGTACTGCATTGTACATTTCGAAGACAACGTCGTCATCATCAGCATGGTATCAATATTTAACCTAACCTAGGCTACATAACATAAGATAACCTAACTTAACCGAACTTAGCTATCCAAACTAACCTAACCTAACCGAACCGAAAGGAACTACTTAATCTAAGCTAACCTAACCAACCTAACGTAACCTAAAAATGGCTAACGTTGCCTTAGATTGCTGTCTTTGGGTTGGCAGACTATCGGTCTGGTCGCTTGTTAAACTGCTAGGAATGACCTGAACCGTTTTGGCTATTATTGGATTGCGAAGATACACATTTGGGTTCCACGAGGGGCCTTACGCTTAAACACGATCCAATAGTATGCAACTGAGTACCAAGTGACCTGAGCTATTTTTTTTTAATTAGCTACTATGCAAAATGGCGATTTGCAGACCGAGAACGAAAGCCTTGTCACACCGACTTTGGAGCTACAGTTGTGGTTTCTTGGGGAGGGTTGGTGCTGTCGCTTTGTTCGCACAGTCTTGCTTCGGCGCATCATTTGTCATTTGGAAAACGGGGTAGACACACAAACAGCATACATACGCATGCGTTCATCTACTCGACTCTTTCCTTCATCTCTCTTCCCTCAAAAGACTGCACTTGGGGATGAGGGGGGGGGGGTCCACGGCGGAGGAGCGAATTAAAAAAAAGGATTAAAACTGTGTGAGATGAACGGTCCTTTTCTTTCATGCCTCACTTGGATTAATCCTCCTCCTCCTCGTCGCCATCGTCTCGTGCAGGACCACCACCACCCACCTCCGCTCTAGATTGCAATGATTAATTTATTATCTCTCTCTCTCTCTCTCTCTCTCTTTCTTTTTATCCCACTTACTCTTCACTGGGGGTTCCTCCTTCTCCTCGAGTGGCAATGGACGCTACTGCAGAGGAGGAGGACGACGACGACAGCAGCAGCGTTCCTGAACCCCCTACAACGTAACCCCCCCCCCCTCTTCGGCAGCTGCTCCATTTCCCATCTTGACTGATCTGGCCAGGCAATGTATCAATCACTCGCGCCAGGTAAATGGGCTTAGACTCTGTTGGAGACATTAGACCTGCCCCATTCCGACGGAGTAGGAGGTTGCGCAGAAGTGACTCCGAGAGGGGGCTGTTTACTCGGGCCGCCACCACTATCATCATCATCGTCATCATCATCCTGTGGACAGAGAGAAGGAAGGAAGAAAGAATGGAGAGAGACAGAGAGGACAGGGAATATAAAGAGAGAAAGGGGACGTGATGTGGGGGCTCTGACTGAAGCTGAGGCCATGGGTTCGAGAGGGAGGAGGAAACAATTGGTACTATGAGGCATGTCGAATTAAGATGGTTACACTTTCAGGCTAGTGTTTATAAGTTTTTTTTTATATAAAACCTTAAGTTGATGGACATTCTATATAAATAAGCTTAAAAAGTGTGGATGGGAGCCTATTCACTGAATCGTTAAGACCCCTCAAGCTAAAAATCTGTATTAAGCTTGATCATCTTTATTACGGTTAATTAACTTTATTAAAAAAATAATAATCATTTATCTAATGGGACCCACCAAAATTTTGACCTAGACTGGAGAACATGTGAAATATGCATGTTCTGATTTACACAAAAATCGAAGGAACGCCACCTGTTGGTCAGATTAGGTTGGCTTAGGTTAGGTTAAAATAGTTACTGGTCTTTGAGGAATATAGGTTAGTAAAATTAGGTTAAGTCTGTATAGATTAGCTAAGCTGGGTTAAGTTACGTAATCTTAAGTAGGCTAGGTTAGGTTACATAAGGCTATAATAGATTAGGTCCGTTTAGATTAGGCTAAGTTAGATAAGTTGGGTTATTATAAGTAGACTAACTTAAGTTACTCAGGTAAGGATACGTCAGGTTAGTTAGCTAGGTTAGTTTAGCTTAGCTAAGTTGGGTTAAGTTAGGTAGCCTTAGTTGGCTAAGTTAGGTTACTTTAGGTAAGGCTAAGTCATGCATGTTAGGTAAATTTAAGTGAGGTCAGTTTAGATTACCGAAATTGGGTTAGGTTAGGTTAGGTTAGGTTAGGAAGGCTAGGTTAGTTTAGCTATCGAAATGGAAATACACATTTAATAAGGGTGTCATTCCTCGCATGTTTCTTCAACACGCTGTACCAGATCCTGCAGTGAGGTTGGCGGTGTGGCATTAGGTTAGGTTAGGTACGTTATGTTAGGTTAAGTCGGATTAAGTTAAATAGGTAATGTTCAGTTACTTTAAGTAAGGCTAAGTCCGTTCATACCGGGTGATTCAGTCAATTTCTGACCATTCCACTCGAATGACGTGCATTAGGGATAAACAATTGAAAGAATATGAGCGCCATATAGAATTTCTAAATAGTTGGAGTTTGTATTGTTGCAACGGCGCTGCATGAAAATCGTATTGTTGAAAAATGGCGCCCGCTTTATCAACAGAGCAGAAATGCAAGGTTGTCGAATGATATTTCGAGACAAAATCACCTGTAACCGTGCAAAGAAAGTTTCGGAAGGAGTGTAAGTGTCGGGACGCACTAGGCAGGCAAGCAATCATGGATTTTCTCAAGCAATTTCGTGCCACTGGATGTGTTAAAGGCAAGAAAAAAGGCGGGAGCGAAGCTCGTGTTCGAACGGCCGAAGTTGTCAAAAATGTTCGCACAAGGTTGGTCGATTCCCCTACCAAAAAATCTGTTCGCCGCCTATCCATTGAAGAAGGGCTGTCGTATACCACGACGTGGCGAATCTTGAGAAAGGATTTCCACCTGTTTCCGTATAAGATCCATGTTTATCAGGAGTTAACAGACACTGGAAGACAGAAGCGACAACAATTTGCGATGGAGTTTGGAGCAGAAATGGAAGCCAATCAGGACTTGTGGACAACCTGTGGGTGTCAGATGAGGCCTTCTTCCATCTGTCAGGTGACGTTAATAAACTCAACGTTCGTTTTTGGGGTTCCCAGCACCCTCATGAGATTCAAAAGTCACCTCTTCATCCACGAAAGGTTATGGCTTGGTGCGCGATTTCCAAAAGAGGCATCATTGGTCCGTTCTTTTTTGAGGGCACCGTAACGTCACAGGCTTACCTTAACATGTTGGAAACCTTCTTCATCCCCGAGCTGCGAAGGACGCGTATACCGCTTCGACATCAATGGTTTCAACAGGATGGGGCTAGGCCTCGCACTACTAATGAAGTGCTAGACTTTCTCAATCAGAAATTCGGAAATCGTGTCATTTCAAACAGGTTTCCAGATCGATTCCGGGGTGGCTTTCTTTGGCCCCCTACGAGTCCTGACCTAAACCCATGTGATTTTTATCTTTGGGGGTTCCTTAAAGACAGTGTGTTCACTACAGTACCAAGAACCCTAGACCAGCTGCGACAAAGCATCGTCGACTGCTGCACCCTTGTGGATGCAGAAATCCTGGATAGAGTTATGAACAACTTCACCATTCGGCTGCGAGCAGTTCAAAACGTTCGTGGTGGCCACATTGAGCATATCATCAAGACTTTTCCACGGGAATAAAAACTCCGAACTGCCTAAAACATCATACTGAAATGCTAATTTTGTAAACATTGATGGGTCAAGAAATCATAGTACTGAAATGGTCAGAAATTGACTGAATCATCCTGTATGACATAAGTTGTTTTAAGTTAGGCTATCTTAAAGCTAATTACTTTAAGTAAGAATAAGTCATGCTAGTTAGATCATGTTCAACATAACAACTCCGGAGATGGTTAATCACAGGTACGGATAATATTGTAGTACTCTTATAGATTAAGCAAACAAGAGATATTGGACATTCCATCCGGAAAAAAAACCCAACAGAAAAGCAACCGGTCGAACATTTCCCTGTCGGCGGGTGTCGCTTTCTCTCTCAGCCCATTCGTCTGCTTGTTCTGCTGGTTTGCCGCTTCCCTCCCATAATTCAACGCGCCCTCTCGGGGACAACGGCGGCCATCCATCAACATTTCGTTGCATTTCAACCGCACGCATCCTTTATCTGCGCCGTTTGCTGCAAGTCCAAACAAACAAAAAAAAACAAACTCGTGTCAAAGCCACACAAAAGTTTATTCTTGTAAAACTGTAAAACAAAACTCAACCAAAAATTGCTTAAGAACTCGCCCTTACTGCAGTCTCGCACACCAAATAACCAAACTGAAGCAGGAACAACTCGAAGCCCACCAAAACCAATCCAAAAACGACTTGGAAACATAAAGCGTCCCAGCTTCCTCGAGTCGGGGAACGCGCCAACTTAAAAACTCACTCAAAAACCAAAAACTTTTCCCTTGTTATTTCCCACCCCCCAAAACTTGCTCCTCCCGGTGCCACCGCGGAAGGGAAACCTATTTTTATTGATGACGGTGTGATTGTCGGAGGCGTGCGCAACATGCGACAGTAAATGGATAGCCCGCGTTCGCAGATACGCGCAACGCACCCATACAAACACACACGCGCCGTTTTCTCCATAAAACTTTTATGGCGAGTGACGTCATAATTTTTCGGGGGCCCAGTAAACTTGTGTCAGTTTTTAGTGTCGACCAATGTATAAATTCGGGCGGGCGCAAGAGGCTGCGAATGCGTTCAGAGCGACACTCCATGAAATTGTAGTTCTCAATTTGGGGGCGGGTTGCGCGCTCCAGTGACAGATGCTGCCAGCGCCATTTCTCACGCAACATCTGGAGACAAGAGTTCATAACGAGAGAGAGAGAGAGAGAAAAAGCAAAAGCACGAGACTCCACTATAACAGCAGCAGCGCAACTGCAACGACCACCACCCACTCGCTTTTACAGAGCGTGCCCACACAAAGCACCCCCTACGCGCACACTCCCCCTTATCCAAAATCAAAACGATGGAAACAGGATAAAATCTAATTTTAACTCAGAACCACACACAAAAAAAGTTTTAATTCCTATAAAAGACAGGCAAACGATATTAAAAACCGCGTCGCCGGGGGTCATAAAAATTCGTCCGAGAGTCTTCTCGCGCCTAAAACGCCAATCCATTTGAAAAACTTAAGTTTGATTTATGGTCTCCGATACATGGCTGGAGCTAACGCCGAACTGCGCAGAACGCTAACAATCTTTCAGCGAAGCAATTAGATTCCGCGTTCCACCAGCACCACGTACCACGAACAGAAGTTGTTCTCGGTTAAGTTCTTGCGCCAAATCATAATTGGTCTACACAATTAACCGATGAGCCAAACGATGTCGCAAGAACCTCTTTGAAGCCATTCCAAAAGGCCTAAAGACGTTTCCACCAACACCCCCAAGGTTAAGCCACATGTGCAAGCAGTTCTTAGTTAATCACAAGCTTTGGTGGACTGGTGACCCTTCAGTCACTTCGCAAGACGAAAGTCCAGATGAACCCTACTTACGCAAGGAATTGGATTTACCAGATCACGGTCTCACACCAATTTAGGCTAATCCAGGGTCTTTTAGGCATACCTTATTACTGGTTTAGGCCTCTTAGATGTATGAACACAAAACAAGAATGAATGTTCCTAAGAATACATATCCCACAAAACCTTTGTTACCGAGTCACATGCACCGGCGATTTAGTATGCCCATTGACCACATCACCGGAGATGCTGAAAGTGTCTGCCATGAGCAGAAATGCATGCGTGCCAATGTTTCAACATGGACTCGAAGATACATGCATCCTATCGAACAGCTACACAGGCGTTATTGCTTATACGCTTTTCCAGATGGTTGATGTCGTTAATCGGAGTAGCGCACACTACTACACTCTTCATGTATCCCCATAGATAAAAGGAGATTAAGGTCAGGAGACCGAACAGACCAATGCACTGGACCTCGACGCCAGATGACGTGAATGAAAACAAATGATACCTGTGTACATACTCAAGTAACTCAGTAACAACGCTTTGTAGTTTATATAGACATTCATTCTTGTTTTAATCCCAGGAATCATCTCCCGACATTAGCTACAACTTGTATATGGGATCTATCCTACACACATGACATTGTACCATGCCGAAGAAACCAGAACAGTGAGGGAAAACAGAAAACTGCAGCAACCAAATGTAGGGGAAAGTGGGGGAAGTGTGTACGCGAGGTAACTATGGAGAGGTCTATTACGTAATTAATTCAACAGATGGCAGCTGCTCATGCATGTACTTACTACACGAAAAACCACATTACGTCATCTAGTAATGCTTTCAATTTTTTAGTCCGAAGACGAGCAGGAAGAGAGCAAAAACTGAATTGTAAGTATTCGATCTAATATTTTTCAGAAAGCAGAGGGTCTTGCTGACTCTTTCCACTGAAGTATATTTGTGAGGCTTATGATGTGTAGTCAATTTTAATTCTAATGACGTTGGTGTAAGTGCGGACGTCCACACATACTGCAACCTGCGGTGATCATTCTGCATATATTGTCATGAGAAATTTGACGATCCATGAGTGACCTGGATACAGTGTTACAAATGTCAGTTATGGAGCCATGAAGCCTGGACTGATTCTCAGTCTACAAGCAAGGATACTGCCGTGACTTGCGTAAGAATTAGCCTAGATCAGTGATGGCTAATAGGTGGCCCGCAAGATCTTCTCGTGTGGCCCTCCAAAAGATAGTATTAACATTTGTACAATTGTGGGGCGATGTGTCATTACAGCTTAACGTTTAAAAACGAGCAGTAACTGGAGATAATGGCGAGTTAGCAGACTACTGAGAAACAGTGAAAACACGGCAGAGGAAGCACCCAAAGTCATTGTTGCTACGACAATCAACAATATGTTAACAATCGTAGCAATAATCGCTGCTTCACCAACCCAACTCTCCATTATCTCCAGTTAGTGCTCATTTCAAGAAAACAGAGTTCGAATAACTATCAATCCCAAGAAAAGCCCGAGCAACAGAAATTCTCTGCATTATCACAAATTCCCAGATGCAAAAGAAGAAGAATCATCACCAACGAGAGGGGGGGGGGGCATAAAAATGTTTCCAGCCTCATCACAGGCCCATTCCTAATAAATTCCTAAATCCCAGCGAAAAATGACAGCAAGATATTGTTCATCTACATCATGTGCATCCACTGACATCCAAGAAGAAAAACTCACTGAGCTATCAAAATTACGTACTAAGCGGGAAACGTAAAACGTAAAGGTTCTAATGTATTACGTTTCAAACGTGGCGGCGACTAGTTTACTCTTTCGGTACTTTGGTTAGGTCATTCCTTAATAGTTTACTTCTTTTATTAGCCCATTCCCGGATTCTAAACCAGCAATTAGTCAGCAAACGCTCATCCCATATGCAAAAAAAGAAGAATCATGAGCGAGAAGGGGGGAGAGTTCCCATAAAAACGTTTCCATCCCGTCACAGACCCATTCCTAATAAATTCCTAAATCCGAGCGAAAAATGACGGCAAGATATTGTTCAACACGTATCGGAGACAGCAAGATGTTTGGGAAGAGGAGGAGGAGGCTGGAGGAGACTGAGGTAAAGAGGGATGAACGAGCCCAACCTATTGCTTCCTGTACGCAGTTGAGCCGACTTTCCCCCGGGGAGTGGAAGTGGGAATGGCGGTCTGGAGAGGTTACAGCCCAAGATGAAAGACATCCGGAGATGGGGATTATCGGAAGGAGAGAGAGACAGTGAGTTGGGGGGATCTATGTGTGTAGGAGAGAGAGAGAGATGGTATGCCCTCAAGGGATTTGAGGCAGCGTCTTTTCTCGCGTCACGGAGAGGGAGAATGAGTGCAAAGAATCCTCCTACCCACCACCACCGCCGCCGCCACCACCACCACCTCCGCAGCAGAAGCAAAGGAATGGCGGAGGAGGAGGAGGCAGGGTATAAAGCGAGAAAAGAGAAAATGAAGACTGGGTGGGTAGGCCCACAGTCACAAGAGAAAGCAGATCGAACAAACGACGCACAAACTCTCCTCCGAATCCATTTAATTCCCAGACGAGAGCCATCGCCAGAATAATCTCGCAGCGCTCCTTTCTCTTTAGCGACTCGAGAGGACTTTTCACAGAAAAGAAAGAAAAGAGACCCCCACCAAAATAAAAAAAACGAAACAAACAAAAGCAAAAGAGGAACGACTTCCGGGGGAAACCTTTCACCCTGCTGGCGACGATACTGGCACTCCAGGTGACGCTGCGAATAAATCTCCTCCGTGCGCTAAAGTGGCGACTCTTTTCCAGGTCTTCAAAAACAAGAGGCTTAACGACAACGGAGTAAAAGTTATACCTTCACAGTTGGGGAAGAAGAAGAAGGAACAAACACAAAACCGTGATCTCCTTACACACCTGAGAGCAACGAACGACATAGCCTTCTCACACGGGAGGGAGACCGAAATGGATCAACCACCGCCAAGCTCCTCAAAGCACGCGAGTGTCGTTAAGGATGAGTTCGACCTTTACAGACCTTTACGATTATCATTTTTAAAAGGCCGTCTTCCAAGTCACGTCGTCCAAAAGGGGGATTAAGAGTCTTTAAGGTACACTTGACGAACCAGGAAGATGGGAAAAGAGATCATCATCAGCGGAACTTACTAAACATTAAAAACCGTTTGTCGACTACAAAAATGGATGCTGGGCCTTCTTTCTACAAAAACGGTCAGATACATTTCGTCACGTTCACAGCACTGTGAACTTTTGCGCAAGAGGGGATCGACCATTAAGTAGCTTTCAAAATCAAAAGTTGGCAACTAAGAATACACAGGTTAGAGATCATTACAATGCATTTGTATGATGTTTACGTTAATGCGACTTATACAGATATGCGGTTTATAGTCCAGAAAATCACACGCTAATAATTACAGATGCATAAACAAGCTTATTTAGCTTAAAAACGCACATTTTGGATCAAAGTCAGTTAAAGCACAGCAAACTCAGTTTCTTATGATGTAGGGAAAGGATAAACTTGAAACCAAAGTTTAATCAAAATTAACATATCTGCTTCGGTTATGAAAATAAAATGAGGGGGGGGGGCTCATTTTAGTATTCATCATGTTTCAGTATCATTTTATTCTATGCTACGATTATATTGTCCTATTGATTTTTTTTAAATTAATGTTTTGTGAGCTTTTTACTAAAGTAGTGAGCATAAGAATTGGCAAGAGTGGGATATTTACACAATGTTAAAGTGCATGTAAAATAATGACCTGACAACATGCAAAATCGGTGAATGGGTTCATTATAAACGTAGATAGGGCAGGTATATCGCACTGAAGCCATATAACTAACGCAAGGTTGTCGCATACTTAATTTACGGATAATATGAGCAATGGAGCAGCAGAATAGAAACACTCCGAGTTCTTTGGGAAAGTGGCATCAGAAATAGACAGGAAGCCAGCTAAAGATCAGGTATACCTTTGAGAACATGTTACCGAATAACGAAGAAATTGGCTTCAGAAGACATCGAACGCAAGGCTGGATCAGGTAGACCCAAGATACTAGAGGCTAACGATCGACGCCGTATTGCAAAGTAGGCCGTTCACCATCCACAGATTTAGTAAATGTGCTCTTGCCAAACATGGCCCAACAGATTTCAATGTCTGGAAACGTCTGGTAGAAGAAATGTGGGACAATACGTCGTTTGATCTGTTGGAGTCGTTTTTCGATGGCATGCATGCTTAGCAGATTGCAGGAGCGCTTGCAAAAACAAGGAGAGAAGATCAAGAAATAATTTTGTAGCACACAATATTTTCAAATGTTGCCGGTACATAACGATACCTTACTTGTATGGATATCATGTTTCCTTTAATTAAAACGCTTGTTTTGTATTTGCCAATTTTTATGCTCCCTACTTTATGTCTTCGCTCAACCCATCTTTTTGTTTCAATTCTTAATCTCTTAATTTTTCTTCCATTTATTTGTATGGAGTTGATAGTTATTGCTTACTAACCCCTATATTTGTTTTTATTGTTGTACTTGGGTGCCTACAGGGACCTAACTCGTCGGTCTTTTTAGACCATACCTTTCCCTGTTGGGGCCCTATTGCTCCACTGTACTTATCTTTTTAAAATAAATAAATAAATAAATAAATAAATAAATAAATAATAAAAAATTATATTATTATTATTATTGTTGGATATCGATACCAATTACTTATGGCATATTCACATTAATAATTTGGTATCAAAATTACGCAAAACATTATATTTGACATTTTTTGTTAAATTTTACTGTAACCTAAAAATTAGAACATTATTAGGGGAGAGTGGGGCAAAGTGGATCACTTAATTCTAGGTTAAGATTAAACCTACGCAATTTGAATTATTTTTCTCAGATTCACACACATCCATTACCTCAAAGCAATGGGAACAATAATCTGAAGCAATCACAGTTATACACTCCAGCATTGTTTTAATAATAATCTTTTTACAAATATGTGCAAATTATCCACTTTGCCCACTATGAACGTTTGCCTCTCGAGCTTCTAGCTGCAGAATTGGATGATTTTTCCCGTTTCTGGCGAGCTTGTCAATATTTCGGAACGTTTCTTCCTGACACTTCGTTTACGCACTTCTCCAACAGTCTTGGTAGGCAATGGTCTCACATCTTTCCTGATCTATTTTTCCCCCTTCATCAATAATTATCCACTTTGCCCCATCCTCTCACTTCATAAACAAAAAATTCCATGAGCAACACATTAAGCCTAACGGGCGAAAACTGAGTCGAATTATATTATCGATAAATCACTAACACACATATCTGAAAGAAATGTTGATCAACCGAGTCATTACTGAACTGCAGCTAAATGACGAAACATTGTAGATTTTACGAAAACCGCATAAAAACGCATGAAAACTTACATAATTTACTCCGTTCGCTCTTAACACGTCCCACGATGAAGTCAACACACAGAAAGGTGCACGTCGTGCCATATATCTGGAAAAAGGGAAATACGCGGCTGATCCGCTTTGCCCGCTATATCCACTTTGCCCTACGCTCCGCTATATAACACACACTCTGAATCATGAAAACGTTACGGGCTGTTGTTGGTTTATCACCATGGATCACATCTTTCAAAAGCAAAAGATTGGCAAGACAGAAATATAAAATCGATAGTCACTGGAACGCATTTACAAGAAAACAGCTTATTAAATGTTTATGTAAAATTTGATGGTGCAAAAGAAAAAGAATATTACCGTAGATTCCACAGATTTTTAATAGACACCCAAAATGGATATTAAATTTAACAACATATAAATTATTAAAAAAATTTATTTTAATCTGAAAATTATTTGACATGAATTAACATTAATTTAAGTTGTTCATTGGTATGAAAGTTATTTAGCTAATGCTAATGAAATTTTTGTAAAACTTGTTATAATTGGAAAACCTGTAATAGCATATTTTGTATGGCAGTGAAGTTATTTTATTTTCATTTGTTATATTTTTATTTTTTAAATGCAAAAATAATACTTTTGTCTTTTTTGTATAATTGTTTTAAATATACGAGGGTGGGCTGAAAAGTAATGCCTCCATGGCTGTAACTTTTTTATTTTTTGACCGATTTTCAAAATTCTTTTTGTATCTGATACTCACATTTCTCCTCTGTGTAATGCACTATTCACTTTTCGACATAATCCCCATCCCTTTCCACGCATTGTACCAACCCGTCTTGAATTGTACCAATCCCTTTCCACGCATTGTACCAACGAGGATTGAATGGCAGCTTTGGATCCTCTTCTGCAGCACGATAACGCCCGTCCGCACACGATCGCCACACTTCAGAGGGGGTTGCAGCGCCTACAGTTCAAAGATGAAAGACTTTGCACCTTGCGACTTTCACCACTTCCCAAAGAGGAAAGTGCACCTTAAGGGGCACGAGTTGCGTTCTGACGACGAGGTGAAACCTGCCGTTCGGTCTTGGTGTCGACAACAACCCCGGAATTCGTCTCCGACGGGTTCACCCGACTAGTCACGCGTTGGTACAATGCGTGGAAAGGGATGGGGACTAAGTCGAAAAGTGAATAGTGCATTACATAGAGGAGAAATGGGAGTATCAGATACAAAAAGAATTTTGAAACTCGGTTAAAAAATAAAAAAGTTACAGCCATGGAGGCATTACTTTTCATCCCACCCTCGTATTAACGAAGATAATAAGTGTTTTAAATTAATATTGTTTGATATAAAATAAATTAAATTAATGTCCGCATAATTGAACACTTTGTTTATTATTATTATTATTATTATTATTATTATTATTAGGAGAAAGCCTTCCTCTTAAATAAGAAATATCGGAAAAAAGATTCGGCAGCTCTTTCGATCCCACTTAAATCTTTGATTTGATTTATTGAGAGGAGGGGGGGGGGGTAAAAATAATAATTTCCATCAATTCCTTTTATTTTAAGAAATTAATTTCATCCGTCGTTTCTTATAAAAATAACAAATAAAAAAAAGTCAACACGAAAGAGACAAGCAAAAAAAAAAATGTTTCATTCTCTCTAGTAAATCGTTCCATCTGTTTATCCTCTTCCGTCTAGTCGAAAATTCTCAAAACAGATCCTTTCCAACAAATTAATTAAATTGAAAAGTCCGTCTCTGCTTGCCTTGCCTTGCCTTTGCCCATACCCCCACCTCTCTCTCTCTCTCTCTCCTTGTTTTCATCTTAGTGAAAAATCTTAAGAGAAATTGCACAGGGTGACATTAGAAGAAGCAGCTTTTACTCCTCTACCAGCACCACCACCACCACCTCATAACCCACCTCCTCTCGCTTGACGAATTCATTTCCTTCGATGATCATAGGTCGCTCGTATGGAGATAAATGATGAAAAGAGGAGAAAAGGAAATAAAAGGAAGTGATGGTGTCGAGGTAGAAAATGGAATCTTCTCCTCCTCCTCCTCCTCTTCCCACCAACCAACCCATCCATACCCCCACCTTATCACTAAGCTCAATTACAATCTCCAGTTCTCCGTGGTTCGTGTTTGCTCTTAATTATATCAGGAACTGTCATGGCACAAAGAATAAGGCTTCGGATGGGAAAGAGAAACTGAGGGGAAAAAATTCACTAAGACACACGACGACGACGACGGCGAAGAAGAAGAAACAAATAAATGAGACAATTGGACGAAACTAGAAAACTGAGGAGGAGGTGGTAGTAGTAGTAGTAGTAGCAGCAACGGGTAATGAATGTCGAGTAGGAAAAACCTTATCCTCGACGATAAAACACGCAACTTCAAAAATTAAAATCTAACGAAGAAAGTTAAAAAAAAAAATGTATCCAATTACCACTAACGCACAATATCAAGACAATAAATATCGCATCGGGAAATTAAAACCTCCTCTCCAATTAAGCTAGACTTTACATTACATCCGAACTCGGTTATAACGAAAAATCAAGTTAATTGGAATCCCCAACAACAGGTTCATTGAAACAGCACAAATTTTGTTCAGTTATAACGACCACACAGTAAAAATCCTTTAATCCCGGCAGAATGCCTGCCTATATAAACCATATTAAGTGTAAAACGAAATTCGAGATAAAAAGTCAAAGGTTTTAGTGTACGAAGCGATGCTTTTAGCCCGACACACGCTTTCCACTCTGATTACTTGGATTACTCTTATTGTGACATTCTCTGTGAAATGGCAATGCAACAAAAAAAAAACAAAACTCCGAGTGCGGGACGTGCAAACAAACGTTATAATCATTGGAAACAGTGAAAGTGAACTAACTAGAGAACTATACGAACCTGTACCTCAAGTTTCGCAACAAACTGAAATATGTTACTCACCAAAGCTACTACTGATGCTTGTAAGCTTGTAAAATAAGAAATCACGACATCCAAAATAAACCACGAAAACGAAAAAAAAAAAGAAAATTTCCAAATCAGTTGGACTAGAACCATGTGGCTTGACCATATGGAAAATCTGGGTCCGAATCGCTACGGTATTACCATTGAAGACATGCACCTGATGGCAGAAGAGAACTGGAGATCTTCCCTAAGGCTACTACTGGCAACGAGGAAATGAACCGAATTCTGTTCGACCTGATTCTTACTCAAAGATCTAAACGTTTAACACATCAGGACTAATTCTACAAGAATAAGTAAAAAAACAGGCTACCACGCTGAACACTTTTAACTTCAAAGCATCAAATGGTTGGCTTACAGGATTCTCGATTGATCAAGGACTACAGCAAATGCGGACGAAACAGCGCTCTTTCATGAAGGTCAATCTCTTAGATTGACCTTCAAAAGCTGAAATGCCGTGGAGGAAAGCTTCCAAAAGTAAAAGTGGGGAAAACAGTCTCCTAGGTTGTTTCAGGGATATAAAAACGGAGAAACCTGTAGTGATTGACAAAGCAGCTAAGCTACGATGCTCTAAAAACTTCATCATCAACAGTCTTCCAGTCATACGATATTCAAACGAAAAAAGAATAATAAACGTGGTTGACTGCCCAAATAACGGACGAATGATTGAATGGGCTTAACTATAGAATGATAGCTTAAAAACGACACATTCCATGTTATCTGGACAATGCTATGTCATCCAGAAATCTTAGATCTTTGAGTAAGTATCAGGTCGAACACAATTCGGTCCATTTCCTCATTGCCAGCAGCAATCTCCAGTTTTCGCGATCTTCTGCCATCGGGTGCATATCTTCAATGGTAATACCAGCGAGTCGGGACCAGATTTTCTATGACATGGTTCTAGGCCAAGCCCTTGCTAAATGACTTTGAAATTCTTCTTTTCACTTTACTGTTCCATTACTGCTAAACCAGTCCGTTTCTGATTGGTTCTTTTCTTTCAAATTAAAGCTAGCATGATTTCCAGTTGATTACCAAGTTTCTTACTTCTAGATGAAAGTGACCAAAAGCGGGACCCCCTAAATTTCTGCTCTATACGATGCTCAGCAAAGCAATGAAAGAGTGAGGTAGTAGTTAATGCAACTGCCTACTGAAGTACCAACGCCCAAACTGTTTACTCTACCATTAAATTATTTCATGGTGCTTTTAATACTTAGACCTATAAAGTAACTTAACCAGGTCCGTGTTTCATACATTTTCAATATTTTGTACTACGTAGTTTTGCCTGTACATGACAAAAGGAAAATGGGGGCCCACTTTTGGTCACTTTCCTCCATACAGGGTGAATACAAAAATGAGACCGAAGCAGATATTGTCAATTTTGATGAATCCAATGAATAGGAGCTTGTGGGTGACGTATCCCACGGTGCACTTTTCATCATCCCAAATATGCAAATTAGGACACATTCAAATCCTATCTTAAAAATCGTAACAGATACACGACAAAATTCCAATTGAAGACTTGTTCAGCATGGAATTCCGAACAAAAAAAAAATAATAATTCCAAAATCCGATGAACAGATCACCAACAATCACATGTTGAATTTATTAGTTACCTCCCTATTACTTGACAAAGACATTTGAATGTTCACCATGCAAATCAAGAAATTACCAAAAATTACCATAACAACATTCACTTTCACGAGGAAAAGCAAATAAAAGGCATGTGTCAGCATACACAAGACACAACAATTCCACGATGACTTCTTACTCATTGGATTCATCAGAATTGACATATCTGCTTCGGTTCAAAAAATAAAAGGGAAAATATACCCAAGAAATTCATCCGACCATCAACCATGACGAGATTACTTCAATCTATCCATAATTGAACCACGACTCATATGGACCTTCTTTTCTTTTCATAGATGATGCCAGCAGGTTAAATAATCATCCAAAACATTCATTCCAAACCATTCGTGAGTTCAAACTTGCAATGTTTTATGAACAGGTGTTCCTTTTCATCTTCACATTTGAGATGATTGGACATCTTTACAACACACGAGAAAACAGTTCGTCGAGAACAGTCCAGAACATCAACAATACCGACAGCAAAAAAGGATGTCTCACAAGTTTGCAAAGTGGCGAACACGAGATTCAGCTTTGGAATCGAGGAATTCCTTCCTACCTTTTCACTTGGCCACCAAGTCCTTTTGCTAACCCACCTCTGCCAGCACAATGTGAGCTACAAATCCTCTCTGGGACATCCAAGAACCACGCAGCATCCAAATTTTACGAATTTCTTCTTCATTCAAACCCAAGTCAAATTTTATTGCTAAAAGCAACCAAACAAAGACCTCAGCTCTCTGATACAAAGAAACACAACTTTAAATAAAAAAAAATCGTTATAAGTGGGCTCGACCGTAAAAGAAGAAGAGCGCACTCCATCGTCAAATGATATACCCGATTCCAATCAGCAACCAAACAAACAGACAAAAAGGAGGAGGCGGCAACAGCGAACAAGAAGGTTTGTCGTCGTCTTCGCCGTCGTCGTCGAGGTTCCTTATGGCTACCCCCACCCCGAACACTCCATACCCCCACAATCTCTCCTACACTAATTAACGGTAAAAGTTTCTTCCAATTAATTTGATAACGGATTCGGCGCCCGCACGCAGGGGCCTCCTACCCCCGGAAAAAGACAACGGAGCAGCGGCGGCGATGGCAAAAGCGAGAGAGAGAGAGAGAGAGAGAGAGAAGGCGCGCTTGCGACGGGTGGCCGGGGGCGAACAATTCATTAAATCTTATTTTCCCTTTGACGAACTTAAGTTTCCACTCAAAAGGAGAAAGAGAAGATGAAAAGACAATGCGAAAAGAGAGAGTATGTACGTCTCCTCCTCCATTCTACCACTACCCCCCACCTCCAAATGCTCGAAAACAAACGACGAATTTTCTCTTTTCCCACTTTTCCATACCCCCGCCTCCTTTCTCTCTTCATTTGGAGGCAATTAAAAAATTATTTTTCAACCTCTTACATTATTATTCCTTGCTCCAAACAGGAGCTGCGACGGAGGGGTAGCAAAGAAATGGAAGAATTTTCATTACTTTAGATGACATTAAGCACAAGAGGAGGAGGAGGGGATAGAAACGCAACGCGAGCACAGACACACACATTCACAAAAAAACGCAAAGACAGAAGAAGAAGAGAGAAAAGAGACAAACCCAAATGTAATGCGTGAGTTAAAAGAGACTGGCATTCATTACTACTCCCAAGATTAGCAAAAAACAGATTAATTTCAAACGGACAACAAACCCAAAGTAAATCCAACCCAACCACTTCTCCATCTCTCTTCGAAACAAAAGTCACTCTCCATACATAACACGGAAAAGCAAATAAACAAGAATATTCATCGCAAAAGCTCAACGCACCACTAATCAACGTTACCCTGCATCCCCTAAGCCTAACTATTTAATTACGCTGAAAGAGCAGAAGCATCCGTTTGCTTTAAGAAAAAAAAACGCTACAATATCCTCTCTCAACAAATTAAAGTCGCTAATCAAAAGCCCTTTAAAAGACACGTGCCAACGTTTTTTCCTTCCAGGACCCCGTTATACATCATCTCCGCTTTTTGAAATGTCACGCGCTCCTGTAAAAACCTATTTACAACAATTAATTTTTAAATATTAAAGTGACTGAATGCTCAACGAGGCTCTACCACTAAAAACTTTCCCAAATGACTTTTCCCTTAAGCAATAATGAACTAACATTGTTATCGCTAAACGAAGACTCGGGTCCAAGCATGTTTTCCTATCGACTGCGCCAATTTCGTAATGACGTCATAAGCATTAGCCCTACAGCCGACGAAAGGCACAGGCCCAAAACAGGCTGACCAACAATCCTACATTGTTTCCAATACACGGGTTGTTAAAACTCAAGATGGTAACACTGAATTAAAATTACAGCTTTACTCGGCCACCTAGGGCCTATCTGTTTCGTCGGTTACGCATTAGCCATAGCCAAATGCTTCGATTTTAACAATCAGCATTTTTTTTTTCGTTTGTTTGAAAACAACTATGGTCAAGTGACTTTTCAGTATCATCAGCCACGCCATCTTAACGAGGCCAACCAGAAAGCCCATTTTCTTCAACCCGCAGCACCACGTAGTGTTACAAAATGTCAACTTCACCCAAATTCCAAGTGGAAAGACCATCCCCATGGGATGCAACCAAAGACCCAACCTTTGTTGTTTCCAGCAAACGAAAAAAAAACTGACTGTTTAAGGCCTCAATGGTCAGTGACTTTTGGAATGCCCGGGCCTATCTCTCTCGCTGTAGACCTCGCATCTTAACATAGCTGACAAGAAAGACAGGCTATGCCACGGAAAACAATCGCCAACAATGAAGGTTGGATTGTTAGCCGGTCACTATAGTCAAGTGACTCTTTTTGTGCTGCCAGGATAAGTCTTTCTCATTTGTCTCGCTTCTTCGCGCAGCCAACGAGAGCCAGGCCCAGACACTCAAAAGTGACTTGATCCTAGAGATCCAAGCAACAATCCATCCATCATAGTTTCCAATAAACGAAAAACACAATGACTGTTAAAATACAAAATGGAGAGGTGAGTTGTGAGTGTCCTGGCCTGTCTGTCGTTGACGTCGCTTCTTCAGGAGTAACGACAAAAAAGACAGGCTGCAACGATGAAAAGTCACATGGCCAAAATAGGCCAATCAACAGTTAAATTCAAGATGGAAACAATGAAGATTACATTGTTGCTCAGGGTACTACGGTCATGTGATTTGAGTACCCAGGCCTGTCTTTCTCGTTGACTGCGCATTAGCCCGCTCTCCTTCCAAATGACATCCACTCGACAGTTTGCATCGTGCGACACCAATTGGTATATTAGAAGAAAGTTTCAAACAGCAAACCCTGTAACATTTCTTGCAAACTTTAGAATGTGCTCAGGAGCCTCCAGAACTACAAGCTGTTCAAAATGGTCCATCTCATTTCAAACTAGGACAATTCCATGTATTAACTAGAAATACAGCAAAATAAACAAACAATCTCCTGAGCTGAAGATCGTCAAGTACGAGTACGAGACCATTTATCTTTTCATTGATATACAGATAATGCACGAAACTGCACGTACTTAACACTGCATATTTGGTATAGTCAATTAAAATAACTACATCTCCAAATACAACCTGGGCTACCAGAGACGATCCTCCGCATCCAAATCGTCAAACGAGACCCCCTCTGGAAATTCTTACGCTCGCAAATTCCACATTTTTTCCCACCGGAAACAATAACAATTAACAAACACGTGACTCATCACTCAAAGCAGCGCGAGGGAAGAAGAACACTAGCGGGACCGTGCTAATCAATCAAACAATGCCACCTTCTGAGTCATCTGAAAAAAAAAACACAAAAATAAACCAGCAACAACATTTCACCATTAAAGATCAATAGCCAGCACCGTATAAATACAGATCACGTGACCTTTCTACGGCCAACACCCCATACTTCAAAAAGCGGTCCTCGAAGCTCCCGTAGTAGAAACCAGCAACAGCAAAACCCTTTCCCTCCTGCCATCAGCAATCGACTCGATGGGATTAGAAGCGCCTTCCTTCTTCCTATGGCCAGAGAGAGAGAGAGAGAGAGAGAGAGAGA
>JAHWFO010050193.1:1124195-1165683 GCA_023313115.1 Rhysida immarginata
AGAGAGAGAGAGAGAGAGAGAGAGAGAGATCGACCCATCTTCTCATCGATTAGCAGCGTAGAGAGAGGGGGTAAGGGGGTAAATGACAATGAGGTGGTGGTGGTGGTGAATGGGGGAGGGGCTAGCGAAGAGGGGGTAAGAGCGAAGAAGGTTTGTCCCTTCAACTGATCGCACGGCTTTTGTCATGGTAATACTCTCCAAGGGTCTTTGGAGCATTTCTTCCATTTGGAACTCCAAAATGCAATTTTTCAGGCGCGCTTTTGCCTTTGACCCTTTGCTACTTACCCTCTCTTTCACGTTCTAATCCCTACCCCCCATTCCTTTCCCCACCATACATACACACGCCATGATGATCGTTTTTACACGTGACAACGGCAAGCGCCGGAAATACGCCCAACGAAAATGAGACTACTTGACAAAATAAAAAAAAAAAAAAAAGAGACGAGGGGGGTGGTGAGTCAAAAACCCAATAATGGCAACTGAGATCACAATTTGCCCTTCTTCTCAAAAGTTTTAAAATAACATAAAAATAGTAATTTAAGATTAAACACAACAAACAACCTCATCTAAGTCATGTCCTAGAAACAACCTAGAAACGCTAGTCCGAGAAAATGGACCCTTCAAGCTCGTGCACTAACGTTAATAAGGGCACCAACATAGGTCATGTGATATATCAATCGATTCGTACTCACCAGTCGTAAATGAATACGATGTTACTTTTTGCTTATCATTTAAGCATTGTTGACGTGGTCATCCCTTCAATTGTACAAGTATAAGAATAGTCAATGACGAACGACATACAATGTTTAAGCTTATTTATCTCATTACGTGAAATAGATGACTAGTTTTTCCCCTGTACTAATTCTACAACTCTCCATTTCTCAGAATGATAAGATTCAACCCGATTTCCAAAAGACTTTTACAGACGCTATTGCACAATATCCACGCATTAAAAGACACCAAACACTCAAACGGAAAGAAGAAGAAGAAGAACGCTGTATACAAAAAATCATTATTATCATGGAGCCAAATACTCCTTTTTATCCAATTTATTTTTTGCTTCATTTCCTTCTAATTAATTCCTACTTCCATGCACGAAATCCAATCTGGTAGAAACGGAAAAACCGAATTATAAAAAAAAAACTTTAATCATCATCCCAATATCATTTTTTCCTTCATCCAAAAAGGCGAAACTATATTGCTTTCACTTTTATATATAGAACTATCTCTCTCTCTCTCTCTCTCCAATACTATTTCATCTTTTTTAATTAAATGTTGCGCTTTCCAGTTTGTCTTCTCCGCTTTCTTGCGCATGCGCGGTCTCGCTTCCTCGCCGATCGTTTTCAACGGGCACCTCTCTCTCTCTCTTTTAATTCATTCTCTCTCTCTCTCTCTCTCCCTCCATTTTCATTTGGTTTGGGTCTCGAGGAATGTTTCAAAGGTCAGAGCTCCAGTGGTGACCATGGCAACCAGAGATGAGGATTGCCTCCGCTCTGACCCCTTAGCATCCCTCCCTCCCTCCCTCGGATGGAGGCTCTCGTTACTGCCCGCGTGCCACCCAGGAAATGACCCGTGCCGCTCCCACCACCCAGGCCCCCCTGTGTCAACAGAGCAGCAGCAGCAGCAGCCTTATCAGCAGCAACCCCGGTTGACGGCTGCTCCTGAGGAAGGAGAGGGGGGCGGGGGGTAGTATAGTCGTCGCTGCTTTTCCACAAACACCCCCTATATAACCTCCTTCTCTTTTACCCCCTCTTCATGGAACCTTCCTCCACGACTTCTTTTCTCATTGCTTTTCTTTCTTTCTTTTCATTTCGATCTCTCTTTTTCCTTTGTTTCAACCCCCTCCCCGCTCGGTCTCCTGGAGGAAGTGAAAGAGAATCAACCTTTAACCCCTCGAGGACCCAGTGGCGGGAAAGAGGCCACCGATTTCTACACCCTCTCTCTCTCCTCCTCATAATTCTCCTCCCCAGTCCTCTCCTTTTTCTCCCGATGAAACGCAATTCTTACCAGAGCCACTCCTTTTCCCTCCAAAAGCAGCAAATGGTTCCTTCCCATGGACCTTCCAATCACAGGACCACTTCCTGTTACCCTCCACCCCTTCCTTCTCCTCCTCTAAACTCCCACAAAACAGTCTTCGCCGTATAAATAAACACGACCAAAAACCTAAAATCGGGTTGCTCTTCTGGATAGGGCCAAGTCAAATTTCGGGTCAATTAACGCACGGTCCACAATTTCAACCCCTCCCCCAATTAAAACCGAGGTCGGAGTTATAGTCGGACAAATTTGAATAATTAAATTCAATCATAGGAAGTTGCATATTATACTATAATAATAAAAATGTATTATTATTATTATAAATTTGCATATGAAAACTAGTCAAGTGCAGACATTGATGTTACGTTCTAACGAAATGAGATAGAAATATATAAGGTTTATTGTATTCTATTCCTTAAACTTCCTTAAGCCCGTACATGTTCAAAACGTCCACAGAACAGAGCGACATACAGACTGGATTGTAGCTAATGGAATACGTATCTGATGGAATGTTCAATCTGATCTCTTAATTCCGTCAGTGTTTGTGGGTTTGTGGCATACAAAGTGTTCTTTTAAAGTTTTCCAAAGGTAGAAGTAGACAGGGGTTAAATCGGGAGATCGAGGCGGGAACTCCGTAGCACTTCCTCTTCGTCCTATCCATCTGCGATTGAATGTGTGATCGAGGAAAGTTCTCACATCGACATGAAAGTGAGGTGGAGCCCCGTCTTGTTGGAAGTAAACCTCATTTCCATATTCGAAGAGATCATTAAAACGTGGAATCACGAGTTACAACATTTGCAGGCAAGTCTAACCCGTGACAGTACGTTCGAAAAAGTACGGCCCAACTAATCTCTGGAGGACAGACCACACCACACCATCAGCGTCATCCGGATCATACACAACAAACCTTATATTTCGTTCCAGAGCTATAACGTTTCAAAGAGTGTAGACATCAATTTGGGACACTCTGTATTTGTTAATATTACAGCCGAACCTCTCTATAACGAACACGCATATGACGAATTTTGGTGCCAACCAAGATTCCGATAAAATTTTGCTTCCGTATAACGAAATTCTGTACAGTCGAATCTCGCTATAAGGATATCGAAAAATTGGTTTTCTCGAACGTAGTATTTAGAAAGTGTAAAAGAGCTTTATCTTCTTTCGTTTCTCCTCATTTCCGATCAAATGATACATCACATGCCATATGTTGCCATAGTTCTTAAGGCCAAGTGACTGCCACCCCCACAGCTCCAACCCCATTGGGACAATTTGGCCCAAACTTCAAATAAATGTAGATCTTGCTTACAGAATCTGCATACAGAACTTCACGGAAGAGAGAGAGAAAGAGAGAGAGAGAGAGATGATAAAGTGGCTATTATACGCGGCGTATACATATTACACAGAATGTGTCTACCAATCACCAGAAACAGTAGAGAGAACGTGTCTGCCAATGACATCACAGTGCTTTTAGAGTTATTTCATCCATTTTTAACAGGAATTTAGCATAGAAATTTATCCTTTTATCAGATATCCTTATATCGAGGTTCGACTGTATAACGAATTCTTCTCTATAACGAATTTGCAATTTCTTCCCGATAACTATCCAATCGCCTTCGTATAAGGAACCCTCAAAGTCGGACTTTAGTTTTCTCAGTCAGTTTCCCATACACTTCTGTATTAAGAGGCCCTTGCATACCTTACTTTTCAACAAGAGGCCCCGTTTTCCTCACGGGTACGAAAGGCATGGCTGCTGCAAGACGTAAACACTTCGCTTTGGAAGAAAGATTCAAATGATCAAAGCCGTCGATCCTGGTGAAATAGATAAACTGCTCCACAATAATCACAACTACAACAATCGGAGCAACCTAACTAACAACTGCGCATGCTCGGAGGCGATACTCGTCCACGACAACAGTGGGGGCGTGACAAACAAGCCAAAGAGGAATCCGCATAAACCACAACAATTCCATTATTATCATAACATCACAGGCGACTACGAAGGAAACACTCACCCGGTACAAACCGACAGATATCGTTAACAACAACAATCCTTTTAGGCAGTTAATTCGCAAATCCACAACTCTAAACCAGCATCAACAGCGATAACTTAGTGTACACACCTGGTACCCGTTTCGCTCATCTGACTGACTTTACTTTCAGGCATGTTCATTTCCACGTCCAGCAAACCATATACGTAACAATACGCTGCATTGACATTTCAATAATTTCTTTCTATGATTTCGCATGATCAATCATTAACAAAGCCTATAAAGCGCAAACATATTCCGAAATAATCTATTCCAACATAAACCAACACCCACTCTTACATTTCCCGCGCAAAAATAAAAAAAACAAAACAGACAGCAACAAAATGATTAACAGCGAATTAATGCGCCTTTACGGATAAGATATTCAAACTCCGAACTGCAGAACATAAATAAAACGATCACTTTCCCCCAGATGGAAGAGGCATGCCTCGAATAATTTGGTTTGTATACAAAAAAAAAAAAAGATCCTCCAACAACCACCAGCAAGTTCCGCATCAATTCAAGAAATCGGACCGACAAGGATGGAAGGAAGGAAGAGGCTGCAAAAAAAAAAAAAAAAAACTCAAAGAACGACTCGTCTTACATAACTCATCTTCACAAGGAGAGAAAAAAAACTAAAAGCAACAACCCTGGACCCAAAAAAAGAAAACGAGAAAAGAAAAAAAATCGACGAACCGGAAGTTTGCTGGCTGGCATGCATTCGACGTCATAAGATCAAGGAATGGTTCAATTCTTTCATTATAGCCATTAACTACGGTTTAAAGGCGCTCCGGTTTTCTTATTTAACATTTTAAAGATGAACACCAAATAGGAAAGGTTAGGTTAGGTTACCCTGTTCAACAGGACACCCCCCCGCCAGCAGCTGCAAAAGGATAACATTCCAGCATGCAGTAAGGATACCACGGAGGAAGTTCCACCATTCAACCAAAACAGGACCCCAAAACCATAACTCGTAGGGTAGCATGCAATTCCAAAAACATAGTACCTTACTGCCAACCCGTAAAAACTCTAGGAAATCCTAAAAAACTCAGGAACCCTTACAGAAGTACCCACTATTTCACAACGCAACCGAGTCAAAAGACCACTTACAAACAAGATGTCCGAAAAGTCCTGCACTACAGGCCAAATCTTGTAATTTGGACTTTTCATTCTGGAGGTATCTGAGATCACGGGTGTACAGTGTCAAGATTCGCAATGTGGCCATTTACGTACCAGGTTTGTGAACAAATGCCATGCCATAGACAACCATTACGTTTAACAACCTGAAATTCTGGACTTCGATTGAGGACATATTGAACAAATACCGGCATTTCGCCGATGATGCGGGAACTTTGCGAACACCTTGTAATTGAAAGTTAAACGAGTCGTACCAAAGCTTAACGGTCCTTGCAATAGGAAAAGCCACTCTGAACAATAGCCACTTAAATAGATAACTAATAGTTAAATCTACTACCGCGCGCCGAGACGCTGGCTGCCAAGCGCGGCAACCCGCACGGTAACCTGCTGGTGTTACAGGCTATGTTTGCTGAGATGCACTCTTGATGCTCTGGCCAGGTAGGTATATCAAATTTTTATCACACTATTGAATGCAGAAACAGTTTATTTCATATGCAATCTGTAATCCGGGAAAAGTCACATGAACAGTCTGCATCATAAGATCAGTGTATCCTTTCTTAGCTCCTAATAATTTTATGTCTTCTACAGCTTGAACTGCATGCAAATGAGTTTTGATCATTTGTGGAGGATATTGGGCATTGTTACTTGTATCATCAACTCAAGCTCTTCATCATCCGTATATTTTCAACAACATGGGAATCCTTCAACACTGCAAACCTGATCCCATTGAGACTGCGCCTCAGCAAACATAGCCGGCAACAGCTGCGGGTGCCCGCATAGAATGTCGCATCTGGCAGTCAGCGTCTTGACGTGCGGTAGATCTATCAGTTATCAATTTAACTAAACATTAGGGGCTGCCTCCCAATAATGGACAATGAAAATTTTCCCAAGGTGTCAATTGTTTAAAGGTTTGAGGTCTTTGGCCTGGCTCTTCCTACTGCAAAGACTTTAAGCCTTGGTACGACTTGTTAGCTGTTACTTAAGTGTTACCTTGTCGTACTTGAAATTTCCGTCCACTATTTAGGATCCACTACAGAAAGTTTGACTGCTACTGCCCTAAATTATCATGCCCGCATCAGAGTGCCCAGTGACATATTAACGTTTCAAGTGCAGCTCAAATCAGACACTAGGGTCACTGCTGATCTAGCTATTAGTCTCTACAACCACACAACCAACGTAAAAATTGAGCAGGCACTCAAACAATCATTGGCAACTGGCTCTCTTAGTAGAAACGACATGTCGACACAATGAAAAGAAAAGAGACACCTCGCGTAACATTCAATTCCTCCGCAGCAGTCATTCTCACAACTATGAAATACTCGAAACTACTTCTCTTGTCTCCTAAATTTCATTTTATTTTTCACTTTTCTTCCAAGTGCTCATCGTTCTCTCTCTCTGCATCAGTTTGCAGCATCTCACATTAATTATTCCAGTTTTGTATTTTCTCTCCACCTCCTCCTCCTCCCCTTGTTATTTCGAGCAGCGCGGCTCTTTCTGATGAATCATTTATGAAAACCTTTCTCCCTCTCTCTCCCACTCCCATGCTCCTCTTCCGAGGCTCCACTCATTTCCTACTTTCTCTCTTACACTTGGACTTAATTAACTTTAGAGATGGAAAAATCCCCGCGTTCCACGGAGGAGGAGGAGGTGCCGCCACCTACCTAGCCCCCGTGATCCCACTAGCTTAACCCCTGGCAAGGGAATAGCAGAAGCGACTAACAACAAACAAAAGTACTAGTATTATTATTATTACAAAACTACAAATGAGTGTGTTTTGCGCTGGCTCCTCGAAAACGAAAACATCCTCTAAATACCCTCGCCGTCCGCTCTTCATTAACTTAAATAAACTGCGCCTAATAAATCCAAATTTATGAATGCGGGCCGTTAAAACAAGAGCGAAGAAGATCCCCTCCTCGGCGGCATAAAACTTGATTTTTATTGTTATATCCAGCTAACAACAAGCCAAATGCTAATATATTCACCTCATAATAATATTAACAACATCAACAACAACAGGGTCGTATGTAACGAGTCCGCGAAATTAGTAGCCCCCACCGTCAACAACACAATTAGCATCAAGAAGAAGAACGCACAAACAAGTTTGCATGGGCTTTAACCTAGGTTTTCTTCATCCGAGGCTTAACTTAAGCCCCCAGTCCAGGATCACTGTCTGGACATTCCTTAACTACGCAGCTCGGCTACAATAACAGCAATAATTTCACGTGAAACTTGTGTGGCGCGTGAGTTTTTTTTTTTGCTGCAACCAGCTGCCAAGTTCTCTTCCTCATTGCTGATCACCATGCTTCACCGAAAAACTACAAACTGAAGTGACCCGATATGGTTCCCAGTCTTTCTATAGACTTCCGGAGCCTATTCCTTCAACCATTGATGAATAGCTTGAATCACTTATCCGAAATGCTCTTTCAGAACGCCTGAAGTTGGAAATCACTCGGATTGTAGTTGTAGTGTGGGAATACCTCCCAATGGGTGGTCATATGGGATCTCCCGGGCTAAGTAGTGTCCGTAACCTGTCCAATATACGCACATACAGCTGCAACACTGACTGGATACTCCAAACTTCAGGAAAGCGTTATCACCATTCAAACATCGATGAACGTGCTACAGTCTGTTCTCCAAACCCCATGACAGCCGATTTTGAGTTTTGGCAGGATTTGAGCCTACTTTTACCAGAAAATTTCATGACCACGCGCTATTCTTGCAAAGGAGCTCATAGTTGCAACTTCCACCATCAGGTCAGACACATACATTCGTTTTAGAAGAATTACTTACTGGACGGTCCTCGTAAAATAAGCTAGGTTAGGTTAGGTTAGGTTAGTGGAAGCCTGAAGCAACCACAACAGCATAGTCGGCGAGTGCTGCAGAGGACTGTTCTGGATAATCAGTTTGCCTCTGGTGCCAGAATCGCCATGGAATCTGGATAAGCGCCAAGAACCATCGTTAGCACCAGAGCAGTTGCTTACAAACCTAACATCACGAAGGTTATAGTGGCGCAGTGCTCAGCCATGAAAAAGTATGGGGATGCCTGGCGAACGCAATGTGCCTGCAATGTATCGTCCAAAATGTCATATTTGGTAGTGGTCGCGTCATATTTCTTTTGGAAATTGCCTGGGTCCTTTGATTCATATTAAGAAAACTAACTATTTCAGGTTTGCCTGGACAATCTATCCAATTATGTGGTAGAGCCACCTGAAAAATTCGGCATGGCCCCCTTGTTTATAGAGCTCTCATCAAGATATCAAAGTCAAGTTGGCCGTGAAAGAATTTGAATGACTATGGAACGGAATTGCATTTATAACCTTCCAGAAACGGGAAACGGCAGACTCTGTAGACTTGCATAGTTCCTTAACTGGTCCTACATGCATTAGTTTCGGAGATACATGCTCAATGCCATTGCGAAGGCGCGTTGGAATCGTTAACTCTTAAGAGTTAACATACTTTGATTGCATGTATGATTTTACACAACCTTGTCAAAAGAATTAGGACAGTTAGGTAAAAGTTAGATAAACTGAGCAGCTAGAGCCACAAAGGGCAACAGAAACTTCAGTTGCGATATAAAGTGCCGAGAAAAAGCATTTTTATTGATGATGATGATGATAATAATAATAATAATAATAATAATAATAATAATAATAATAACGATAAACGTCTGTCCAGGAACCCTGATCCTGTCTTGAAAGTAAAGGCCTGAAGTCAAAAATCACAAGGGGGTAAGAACTGGGGGTCAAAAAGCAAATTCTATGGAGTGGCCCTCGAGAAACCAACGCCACGAGGACACGAGTCGGGGTCAGCGGCTGCCACCTAAAAACAAACCGTAAGGGCCGTCGAGAGAAGAAGGATTGCTACCACAACAATGGCCAAAACATGTCGACCGAGGGCGTTAAGAGCGGTGGAAGTTCCTCTTCCACCTTGGCCAGGCGCCACGAAATCGCAAAACCCACGAGGCGACGGCGACGTCAATCCAAAAAGCCAATGGAAAACAAGGTGGCGAGCAAGTGCTGCTCTGCGTTTTTGCCGCAATCTCTCCCAAAAAGGGGCCAAGAAGCCAAAGATTAGCCAAGTCATTAAATGCGGATTGGGGGTAGGGAATCCCGTCATTAAGTTAAAATTTAACAAGGCCTAACAATAGGATTTTGCGAAGTTAATCGATACAGCACGCCTACGAAGTCACTGGAAGGCGATTTAAAACTTTTCTTCGTGCAATCAAACTGTTAGACCTTAACTTGTTTTTGGGTTGTTGTTTTTACGCCTGCAACCCGCGTTAATACTTCGTTAGATGCAATTTAAGAACAAATACGTTGTCCATACACTACCTTGCCTAAAATCATGTAGTCCCAGTAAGGACCTATCTTTGGTTAGGTTAGGTTAGGTAGATTATGTTGCTTTCGAGATTCGGTTATGTTAGGCTAGGTAGGGTTAGAGGTGTTAGCTTAGGTTGTTAAGTTCGGTTTGATTGTAGGATAGATAGGGTTAAGTTAGGTTATATTTGTGTTAGTTAGGGTTAGGTTTGGTATGTTATTTTAGGTTAAATTTATGATATGTAGGATTAGGCTCGGTTATGTTACGTTAGGTTATGTTTGTTAGGCTGGGTTAGATTAGGCTCTGTTAGATTGGGTTTAAGTTTTCTATGTTTAGGTTATGTTAGATTTATGTTAAGTAGGAATATGTTAGGTACATATGGGTTAGGTAAATTTCAGTCACGTTAGATTTAGGTTATGTTTAGGTAGATTATGTAGGTTAGACTACGTATGTTGGGTTAGGCCTGTTTATCAGGTGACTTTTGTCTGTCACCGCTGAAGATGGCTACTTGATAGCCGAAATACGTATCCGATATTTCAAATCTCTTTATGGATTAGAGGTTCCCTCCATTTTTGGTTGTTCCATTCTACAGCTTTTGCTAAATATTTCTTCAAGTTATGTTGGGCTAGGTTAGGTAGGATTATGTTGGATATGCTTCGGTAACTTGGATTGGTTTGCTTCAGTTGTGAATATTTACATTAAGTTGGATTTATGTTAGGTAGGATTAGGTTAGGTAGGTTTAGGTTAGGTTAGATTATGTTAGGTTAGGTTATGTATGTTAAATTTATGATAAGTAGGATTAGGTTGGATTCGGCATGTTGGGTTAGGCTCTGTTAGATTTAATTTAGGGTATCTATGTTAGATTAGGTTAGATTCGTTTTAGGTAGGATTAGGTTAGGTACACATGGGTTAAGTAAGTATCAGTCACGTTAGATTTAGATTAGGTTTAGGTAGATCACTTAGGTTTCACTATGTATGTTAGGTTAGCCCAGTTGAGTTAGGCGAGCCAGTCAGGTGACTTATGCCTCTCATCGCTGAAGATGGCTACTTGGTAGCCGAAATACGTATCCGGTATTTCAAATCTCCTTGTGAATTATAGGTTCCCTCCGTTTTTGGTTGTTCCATTCCACAGTTTTGGATTAATTTTTGTTCAAGTTATGTTGGGTTATGGCTCGGTTAGATAGGATTATGTTGGATTAGCTTCCGTTAACTTGGATTGGTTTGTTTCGTTTATTAATGTTTATGTTAAGCTGGATTTATATTATGTAGGATTAGATTAGGAAGGTTTAGATTATGTTCGGTTCCGTATGTTAAATTCGGTTTTTGCTAGATAGGGTTATGCTTTTAATACATGTATTTGATCATAGCCGTGTCGTTTTGTATTTTTAAATGGTACTGCGTATTAAGTTAGAAAAACACGAAATTTTCGTTTGTTTGAGGATTGGGTTTACGACGAAGTTTATGGTACAGTTTTATATGAGCGTCACCAAACTCAAATCCAAGCCGCAGAAATTATCCTTTCAATTTCTTTCATTAATATCATAAGCTTATGTTTGGAGCATTAAATCCATTTTTAATTATTACTTACGTTCTAATTGTGTTTAATTATTAAGTTTAGTTAATATTTAGGTTAGGTTATCTTTTAACAGTAACCTCAATTCGCGATTGCTTTCTTATAGAGCGCAGTAAAAAGCAAACGATTGGTCCGGGATTGAGAGTATATCTCCGTATCTAATGTACGTACGTACTGATAAACTGGACCTAATAAGGAGTTATACAAGCCTTGTAAGCCATCCAACCAGTCGCTGCGGCGTGAAGCCGAAATACTCGCCCTTGTTGTGAGTGCTTCTCGGCGAAAACGCAAGGTTGAGCCATACAGTTCCGAGATCAGCGAACAGCGAACTCGCAAGATCAACGCATGAAAGGCTAATTGGTCGATTCCAGGGTCATGAATAACTAATGGTCTATCTCTTACAAGTGTCGACAGAAAATTAAAAAAAAAAATTATAAATCCTCCGTTAAACAATATAAACAACCTAAAGACAAGACATTCTTTGTCTCTTGCTCTCTGCTCGAGGCCCACAAGCGCTTCGAGGCAATTCGTGGCGCAAAAGCAGCGAGGTTAAACAGTACGTTTCCCAAGCCAAAAGAGAAATAATTTCAACTCTTGACAATAGCTGTCGGAACAAAATACCTATCGATCGAGATTCCGGAGTCAACGAAGCAATAAAATTAAATCCACACGCACAAATCACAATCGATTCCCAGGTGAAACTCTAGACTTTCAATTGCGCATGCTAAAGAGAGGGGGTGGCCAAAATGATGAATATGCTCAGCCACGAGGCCGGAACGGAATTCACAGCTCAGGCAAATATAAATAAAACACCAGGAGGTGGCAAAAAAAAATAAAGACCCCTCAAAAATTATTAAGAGAGAGCCCCATATAAAAGAGAAAATAACCAAAATCAAAATAAATAAATAAATAAATAAATAAATAAAAAAGCAGACAAACTTCTTATTTAAAAAAATATGAAAACTCGACAAGAGAGAAGAGAGAGAGAGAGAGAGAGAGAGAGAGAGAGAGACCAGAGACGCAGAGATCTCGGGATGTGATTTGCAATTTGGAAAGCAATTATCTTGGCTGTTTTGAAAGGAAACAAATTGTGGGCTAGAGGAAGGTTATCTTTCAAAAGTCACCCAGTGCTGACAGCGCTGTCACATAAAGCACCGACCCTCACCCCTGCCAATCTACCCCACCCACCCGGCTCTCTCTGGCAGCGCACTCCCCGTACAGCTTGAGATGACATCTCGTGATAATACCCTTGGCAACGGTTGTCTAGGTGATCGCCGCCGCCGCCGTCGTTGCACTTACCCCCTCCTCTTTACCCCTACCTCCTGTCTCCTCTCTCTTTCTCTCTCTCTCTGGTCAATGTCTCCTCGTCAAGAGAAACGACTCGCCGAGGGTTTGTCAACCATTGTACCCGTCGCCTAATAACAAACAACATTATTAATAAAAATGGAGGAAGAGGAGGACGGGAGAAAGGAAGGACGATTCTAATCTACAAAAACGAGTAAAAAAAAAGAACCAGAAGAAGGGGCCAAAGCAATTACATTAGAGGAGAAGACTTACGCATGAATTCCAAATGAAATTCGCTAACAACCAGTTGAACACCACACAAAAGTTGACAGCAAGTCTCCTTTAAAGCAGTACTCCAAATCTATCAACGGAACCTTACGGGTATCGGGTCTTTAATTTTTTTTTAATATTTATATTATTTGAAGACCAGTACCGTGCATCAATTTCCTGAAGCTGTTCTTAATCCCATCAAAAACCTTAAAACATGTTCCACTGAATCAAATTCGACCATCTTCGAACTTATTATCTACTTTATATATCCCTTCATTATATGTCGTTCCAAGTTGTTTGATATATTACATGCCATATCTTAGCAATAAAAATTTCCAATGGTACCATAATAGTATCATTAGCATAGGTACCACTGAATCAAATTCGACCATCATGAAACTGCATTTATTGATTGTCAAAAACGTACTTAACTTTATATTCGCTCACAGCTCGCCATTACGAGTTGTTTGATGTATTACTTGCTATATCTTCGCCTTGAAAATTTTTAAGGCATGTCATGATTCTCGTGATACCATTAGAGCACGAGACATTGTATCGGTTTCGACCATCTACGTGCTATTCGTGAATAACGTTCTATTCGGTCATAGATGTTAGGTATTTTACTTGCTATATCTTAGCATTGAAAATCTGCAGGGGGTTCTAGAATGATACCCTTAGAGCACGTGCTAATATACCGATTTCCACCATCTTAGAAAGGGTTCGTGCGATGAACCATAATTATCGACTGGGGAAAAAGTATTTTGAAAATCTTTCATACGCTTCGAGAAGACGGTCGAAATACAGACACGTCCTCCTCCCCCACACTAATAGCATAAAGCACCTTTCTAAAATTTCCTTTCTTTGTTTCCTAAATACAGTAAAACCTCATTATAACGTCCACCAAGGGAACTGTAATTTTTACGTTATTCTGAAACGAACGTTAAACTGAAACTGGAATAGGGGAGAATTTTTAAAAGACATCTAACAAATTCAAAATACATTACAGCATATTGTTTCAAAAATATTTATACACCTACGTACATGATCCAGACGGCACTGGAAAAGAATGGTGTCCTCTGTCCTCCAGAGGATTAATTGGGCCGTACTTTTTCAAACGTACTGTCACGGGTGAGACGTACCTACAAATGTTGGAACTCATGATTCCACGTCTTAATGATCTCATCGAGAACGGAAATGAGGTTTACTTTCAACAAGACGGGGCTCTACCTCACTTTCATGTTGATGCAGGAACTTTCCTCGATCACACAACAAGACGGGGCTCCACCTCGAACTTTCCTAAATCACAGATGGATAGGACGAAGAGGAAGTGCTACGCCTCGATCTCCCAATTTAACCCCGCTTGACTTCTACTACCTTTGGGGAACTTTAAAGAAGACGGTGTGTACCACACTCTGACGAAATTAAGAGATCATTCCATCAATGATATTCCATTAGCTACAATCCAGTCGGTATGTCGCTCTGTTCGACGTCGGTGTTGGGCGTGTACTGTGGCAGAAGGTGGTCACTTTGAACATGGAAGGGCTTAAGGAAGTTTAAGGAATAAAATACAACAAACCTTACATTTCCATCTCATTTCCTTGCTGAGCTAGAACGTTTCAAAGAGTATAGACATCAATTTGGGATACTGTATTTGATATAAATAATAATTAAATTTATACCATACATCGCTCGACTCCGTTAGGCTTAGAAACATTTCTTCATTTTCACTCGCAGTCCTAAGGTTAATTTTCACTCTTCTATTAACCATGTCGCGTTTCCTGCTGATCGAAGTGTGAACCTCTGCGTCCGTTAAGTGGCACTGTACAACGATTTTGACATTTCTCTATTATTCACAAGGTCTTTTGCATTTTAAAACGTTGTAACGAGAGTAAATCTGAATCTCTGGTCATTTAAATGGAACGTTAATCGGGAATATTCGTTAATTCGGGGTTCGTTAATCTGAAACTGTCTAACACTAAAACGCCTATCTCCTCTGTCGGGGATTTGAAATTTGAACGTTATTTTGAAATGCAACGTTAAAGCGAGGGATCTTGTAACGGGATTTTACTGTACTACATAGATGCCAAATTTCAAGCATCTAACCGCGACTCTGACAGTAAGTTAAAATTTTCTATACTTGTATCACTTAGAAATAACTCAAAGTCAATTTTTGGAATATTTTTGAGAAACGCATCGTACTGCTTCAGGAAATTGATGTGCGGGCACTGACCTTCAAATCTTATAAATATTATTAAAAAAAAAAAAAATCGAAGACCCCGCTATTCGTAAGATCTCTATAAATATAAAACTTTTAATAGGTCTACAATCTAATACAAAAAAATTTTCAAAAAAAAAGTAAAATATAACAGCGCTATAAAAGAAAAGGTGCGATAAGCTCAAAAAAAGTTGATCTCAATCACTAACCAAAACGGGGAAGGCAAATTACCAAGGCAGGCACACCGATCACCGAGATAGTTACCATGCAATAAAACACTTATCTATCTACCTATCTATCTGTCTAGTCCCTTTTATTCGATTGTCGCGCTTTTTGATCCCATGAACTATTATTTCTCTCCCATTTTTTATGGTAGCAATAGAACACGAAATAAACTCCATGTTCATCTCCCTGAACGGAATTCCATTATCCTAAATCATTTCGATTTTTTGGTTAATCAATTCTTGCGCGCACTGCAAACTTCACTACTTTCACCTACGTATTAATGATCGATTGCCATATACATCAGATTAATCGTCCTGTGGAGGATCAGAGCATAAAATCTTGTTACAAACCTAAAACCTAAACTGCCAAAAGAAGGGCAGAAACAATCAACCCTTTCAACCCGCGACCGAAAGCTTTTCGAGACTGGAAAGCCTTTGCAGTGTACCATTCGCAAACGGGCAAAACTAATAGATAAATATTGTTACTATCAAATATAAAATTACTGAATGAAACAGTTACTTACAGAAACAAAAGAATCTGGAACCTCTTGTGAAATCCATTTTTATTCTCAAATGAAGCTTCTACTGTCGAAAGCGTCGACTATTTAGAACGCTACAACTGGTTAAGATCTGTAGTATGCAATTAGTATTAAGGACCATTTTCTTATTCATTTTTCTGGAATGTTCGTATAGCTAGCTAATCTTACTAGGTAAAGTCCTTGGAGACAACAGCGTCTAGGGCATATGTATAGTTTTTTTCATTATCTCTGGTATACAGCAAGGTCTTATGATGCAGTTCTTCCACCAAGTGAATGCCCAGCAAGCCAATTTTCTTAAGTATCTCACCACCTTCTGCAATATTTGTGCCCGTTCCTCCAAGTCGTTTCTGTGCGTTTACTACAGGGCGTTTCTAAAGTCGCGCACTGCACATTTTGGTTGATATTTTCGAACATAAAACACATAAAAATATGATACATTCACTGAATCTAGAAACATAACATTGTGCATTATAGCAATTGCTGAAAATGACAACCGTTTTCTGCCAAGCACAGTTCTACTCGACGACAGGTATTTTCAGTCACACGATGCAGCTTATCGGTTGGAATGGATGCAATGAAGTTGCGGACATTGTCCTTTAAAGCGTCGATTGTTTTTGGATTGTTTAGGTACTCACGTTCTTTTACATAAAAAGAAATCAGGGAATGTTAAATCAGGAGATCGAGGTGGCCACAGTCCACGTGAAATCACGCTATCACCAAACCCCGATTCAACGATTGCAAGGGATTTTCTTCAAAGTGTGTGCGGTGGCACCGTCTTGTTGAAAATATCCAAACGTGCATTCCTCATCCGTTAACTGCTCAAAAATCTCCTCAAACATCGCAATGTAAACATCAAAATGTTTGCGAAACTCTGACAGAACGCTTTTGTAAGAATTATTCTTTGAATAACACTCGCTCCAGCAAACTGAGGACCATTTTTAAACTATGTGGCCTGACTCTTTACTCTTTACTATTAGTGCATCGTACAATGTATCAGTAGCGCGAGATTCAAATCTCTATCTTTATATTTACTTTTCTGATGATTAAACCACAGTATATCTCAATAAATAGAACAAAACTGGATACACGTATGTGCATTTCAACCACGCTGTGGTCATCCTTCAGCAAGAACACATTGTATATGAGATCGAAAGACTATATGCGAGTTACATTAGGTGGACTATATTTGATCACCAATTTTGTTTGTCGATATTGACTTTGGGGTGGTCCAATGAACTGGATACACGGTAAACTAAGACATAACTCTGAACTTTGGAAAGAGTAAGATTACAGGCAATTCATCAAATGCAATTACAATTGGAAAATTTTCAGCATATTCAAACGTCATAGTATAATTTGAATGAAATCATAAAGCTTCCCTTCTCCATTTCATGCATCATATCCACAGAGAAGAGCTTTCAACAAAAACAACCCAACAAAACCTCTCCTTTTCGAAACGAGTTATGGCGCCAACTCTTCAAACAAGAAGTAAAATAACCCCCACCCCCGCCCTAATAACGAATAATACAAATAATAACTCAACTAAACCTAAAATTAAAAACTAACATTTAATAATTACACTCATAAAAACGTCACCCTCAAAAACAGAAGACATAAACAAAAACCACTCCAAGTCGGCGACGTAAAACCCATTATCGACGGCAAACGTCTAAATTTCACACACAATCAACCCGCCCACGAACTCCCCAATAAATTTTGTAAACTATTAGCTAGTTTGTTGTGTTATTATTATCATTAATATTATGAAAAAATTTATTATTTCATTAGTAAATATCAACCTCTCCGATGAAAACATAAGCTAAAAAGCGCAGAGACGCCAAAACGACAAGTCGACCGCTTCGATCATCCATCGGCGGGCGACGTGGCAGATTGGAATAATAAATCTAAATTACGGGTTGCTCACAACAGATGTAAACAGAGCCCATTTCACGCCATAGATACCCCTTTCCCAACAACCCCCCTCTCTACCTAACATCTCGTTTGATGGATTGTAAATTCACTTAAGGTAGGGGGTATGGAAGAAGGATAGAAAGAAAAGAAAAACTCTATCACAATCTCTCTCTCTCTCTATTCTAGAAGCTAGTTATTCACAGGCGATAACTTTAATTTACACATTAGCGTCCCTCTTCTTCCACTTTTTTTTTTCCTCTCCTACCACCACCACCACCACCCACATCTTCATTACCGATTGTCATCCATTTGATGTATTCATGGCGTTGACGTTCGGCAGGCAAAAAGAAAAGAGACGAAGAAGAGGTGGGGGTAGCGTAGGAGGGGGCACCGAGCAAAAATGAATGAAAAATTTCGCACAAATGAGAAATCAATAGGAATATTTAGTTCACGCATGCTCATTGAACGGGGGAAGCGACAGACCAGAGGGTCCATTAAGGCTTCGACTAAAAGAGAAAAGTCATTTCCTTCTACGCTGTATACTGACAGAGTAGCACATACCCCTCCTCCGCTACCCCGCTTTCAAAGACCAGGTGTTGAGGCCAAATTAATTGATGCTTTTGTAATTAGCGATGGTAAAAGACGATGGAGAAGGAAGGAAAAAGGAAGAAAAAAGAGAATGAGGCCATTTTTTTATAGAAAGGAGAGAGAGGCTATATCGGAATAAGAGTGAGGACTATAAGTTTAATCGAGAAAAGAGCACTTTTTTGTCTTAAAACGATTGGCTGTCTGTTGAAAAAAAAAAAAAAAAAAAAAAAAAAGACCCGACAACTTAATCGAACTTTCCGCTCCATTTGCTTGAAAAGCAGACAAGACGATGGTGATGATGATGATAATGGCGACAGGATTAAAAGCTGTAGATTCCATGAGACAATGGGAGCCAATAAGAAACTATTGACATGCCACTGAACTCAATGAGCCGAATGCGCGAATTCCAACCCTACCCCCATTCCTGTAATATTTAAACTGTAACAGTAAATATTAAAGTCTATGGAAAGGATTTCGTGCATAATTTTGCTTTCTTTTCCTTTATATGTATAATCAAAAACTTAAATTAAATTAATTTATATATGTATTGGTGATGACTAACCTCTCGTGCGATGCATTAATTTACACAGTGAAGCAAAGACCATGCCTCCGCTGACGTTACAGCCTCACCTAAGATGGGCGCCCGGCTATTGGAAATGACGTTCGGATTTTTCGATTTTTCACACACATATAAGGTTTGCAGTAACAAAATTTTCAAATATGCCACAATGTTATTAATTCGCTAATCCTTAACTATAGACATAACGAATAGAATAGTAAGTGTGATTACTTGCGTAGTTTTCTGGCGCATCCGCAAGATGTCACTGCGTGCGTTTTCGACCAGCGAGTCGCAGGGTTTTAGTATTCGCTTACAAGGAAAAGGATGAAACGTTAACAGAAGTTTTAAAAATTAATTTTCAAACACTAGTTCTTTTTTTATTCTTATTGTTTATTTACGGTTTCATAAAGGTAAAATCCACGGAAAAAATTCGAAAAGTTTATTATTTTTTTTTTGCATCCAGGGTAATATATCATTCAAAAAATTTCGATTTATCCTAATATTTTATTAAGAAAAACGCCTCGATAGATTGAACAATTCAAAAATTGGCCCTCTCGTCCCCTCAGGAGAACCAGCGGAACAAGAAGTCATTTCTAGCTTGGTTTCGATTCTACATAACGCAAGAGTTTGCTTGCCATTTTACTATCAAAATGCCTTTAACTTGTTCACTCTTTGGATGTGTAAATTAGAAATCCGATAGAAACTTCACGTTTCATATATTTCTACAATCAGAATCGATTAAGAAGCAGCGGATTACCTTTAACCAGCGAAGACTTTATATCCAAATGCGAACAGCATCGTGTGATCAGTTCATTTCGAAGCGTCTTGATTTTTCTATAATCCTGCAGTTTTAAATTCATTGAAAATTAAAACGAAATTCATTGAAACTCGAATCTGTTCCAACTCTAAAAGGGCATAATTCTAGTGATCATTACAACGACCGCGATAGTCGGACATTTGCTAACCAGCGAAGGAATGAAGCAGGCCTATCTGCTGTCATAAGGTACGTGCATGAGTAAATATAACGAGTAAAAATACTGTTTTAAACGTAACAAACGATATGCAAATTACACTACTAACACATTATAACAAGCTCATCACGTATAAATAGTGAAACAATAAAATATACGACAGAAACTGAACACGAAACGTGAAATTCCCATTTGCAGCCAGCAAAAAAACTCCACGAAGTTGGTCGAAATCGACAGCAGCGCTGTTATTTCGCACATCGGCCGCTCGCCTGATTTTTAGCATTGCTTAATACGAGAGTAATCACACTTATTTATTCTATTCGCTATGCTATAGAGTTGCGCTTTAACAATATGAAGAAATAAAGCATAATAATGAAGTAAACACGCCAAATTTTTTTTTTATTAATTTCCTACTCTGGTTTGGCCAAACATTTTTGGTTTATTTATGTGTAAAGCTTCTTTTTACTAATCTTTTTTAGCATTTCTTTCTGCTTTTAAGATAATTTTGATAATATTTATCCAATCTTGGTAGTGTAAATTTTCAATACAATGTTGTACCAATCTGTTACCGAGATCTTTTGATCGTATTCCCCTGTCCACAGTGGTCCGAAATAGCTCAAACCCTGGCCAAAAATCGATTTCTCAAGTTACAGCAGATATCGAGATAATTGCAGCTGGAGTATGTTTCTATCTCACTAGTCAACAACAAGTTTCAACATGTAGTTTGTTTGCTACTCACTCCCTCTATAAGAGGGAGAAAAATTGAGAGTTGTTATTTCATTCGGCAGGCTGTCATAAAAGAACAAACTTATCATAGCGTATAATTTAATGTTTGCACAGAGACTGTTTTCATACTTCTGGATCTAATAAAATATAAGTTAGTACAGTGCGTTTCAGAGCAACTTGACTGTATTGGAACAGTAACGCAACCTTTTCACGCCCTGATGTGACGTCGCATAGAAAAGTAGTGCGGCCTAAGTTGTTGTGATTGGTGAGAGTTACATCTTTGCAAGGAAGCCATCCTCAGAGGCAGCCATAACCGCGCATTGATATTGGATCAACTGCATGTTATTCGGTCCCGTAACTGTGCTAACACAGTCAAGTTGCTCTGAAACGCAATATAGTTGTCTGAAAAAGAGGAAAATATCAAAAATCCTTTTATTCTGAGAGAGATGTAAAAAAGCCCCTGCTTTCCCCCAATAAATGGTTTGGATATTTACATTCCCTGATGTTAAAAAATAAATTTCGGCTGTAACATAATAAGTCACAGAATTTTGTTTTAGATCGGGGCGATTTACGAAAATATGCTTTTCGTCTAATCCGATAAATTTTTGACCCAAAATGACCGTGTAGTTTAAAAAAAACATAGATTGGACACTTATGAGGAGAGAGAAGATCAGCAAGGCTTGGAAAATATCGAAGAAATAACCGATTCCAACCATATACATCAGAAGAAGCTGTAGACTTAATGATGGATGCAAATTTAAGCAAGCATGTAAATGATGTACAGTCGGCAACAAAACATAACTAGATACTTTTGTAGCCGACTGTACATAAGTCATTTGAATGATAGAAAACATTAGGTTTCATTTCTGCTATCATAAACCAAAAAAATTAACCAGGGTTTGAGCTATTTCGGACCACTGTGCTGTCGCGTTCTTTGATCCTGTACCATTAACATTATTTGCGTTTGGCCTCTAAAACTCGTATATGCACACTGTCAATTTGCCGTTTTTTGTTAAAAATTTTGCATATTTCCTAAAAATTTAAGGTTTGGCTTATGCTATTATTAGGGGGATCATATACTTCGTTGTACTCACGTGTGAATACTAACCAGCACGTGTTACCATTTTGAATGCGTAACTCGGAAACTACTCGTTGGAATACGATCAAATTTTAACGGTATACACAGTTTCTTGTACCCTATTATTCCTCCAAAATTCATTATTCTAGGCGTTGCAGAACCTGAGTTATTAACTTGTTGATCTTGTTATTTCTGTTCACATCTTAGTTAGCGTTCAAATTCGGACCCACGTTGGATTAAACGAAAATGTTCATTCTGGTCACCTCTGTCATTGCTTACATCTATACACATTTTTTCAGTATCACCATGCATAAACTGTCTTACCAGAATTATTGGAAACAAATGGAAACTTTATACATGGGTGCCCCTTAAGTCAGTTCGTGAGATCTCTCAGGTCTATCCAAGTCTACCGTAATCATGTCAACGTCACTGACAGAGCAATGGAAGCTTGTTGCATAAAGGGATCAGTCTCTCAGTTCCAGAAACTTGCCGAAAGTTTTTCTAGACGAGCAATCGCTATGGTAGCTGCAAAACAGTGACCTAAGCGTTGTATAATCTCATTTAAGCGGCAAATTTAGTCAATTTCACCAAAAAAAATAATCCGAAAAACAAATTACGTTACGTACAAATTCCTTGATATGTTAAGAAAGAATATTCGTTTTTAAAATATAAAAACTTACATTAAAAACACGAAATAAAAAATAATTTGTATACCCTTATACAAATATTAATGCTACAAATTTTGTTCTAATAACAGGACAACGTCCCTTTTAAAAATCTAGCAGCTATGCAATTACAGTCACCAATTCAAATCGACACACAACAGGTTAGCCAAACTGATCAATATGTTAAGTTTGTCAAGTGCCCCAATACTTTAAGCGATACTAACACAATCGACATCGTTTCGGAATAATCCCATTTCAATAACAACTTCCGTTTAAAATATAAATTACAAAAAAAAAAACCAAAAGAGACGTTAAAAATACTTACACATTACTGCCATCAGAGACTCTTTTTCCATCTTCCAGTAGATTTTTTTTTTTTTTTTTAAACTTTCCCACTCCTCCATATTCTCCGTTCCATTATCAAATATTTCTTTAATTAAATGCGTAAAAAAAAACCCACGCACACAACGCCGAGAGAAAAAGAAAGAGGCTTACCTGAAAATAGACAAAGGAAAAAAAAAAACAAAATTAGCATTCATTAAATATTCATTCGCTTACTTACTAACTTTTTCATTTCAATAAAACTTTCACAGCAGCAGGAAAGAGAAAGAAAAACAAAAAAAAAGAGAGAAAGGGAAAATTAAACTGGCGAGGAAAGGAAGCAAACTACTTGTACTTGCCATCCCATCCATCAGGAAAACGTGTTTTTAAAAGGATGAAAAACATCAGCAAAAGACATCAACGTGTAAACGACGCGAATTAATAATTAAACGCATAAATAGGAGGGATCAAGAAAAGTAAAAATAAAAAATTATTACTACTTCACAAAACCATCAACTCATATATTCACGGCATCGGTGGGCCTCTTTCTTCTTACAACAAAAACGCGCTTAATACGATTATAAAGTTAAGAAGATGATAAAAACTTATGGACAAAAAAAAAAAAAATACAAATTTTAATCACTGTTAACCGGAAAAAAGTGGATACAAGTGTAGATACAAACCTGATCAATAATCAACAATTACAATGAGAAACAAACTTGTAGATTCTTCTTGATTCTTCTTTGCAGTGAGTTGACACTGAATGGCCAGTTTATTAGGAACACCCATGACTATGCAAATCCGTTGGCATATCAATTACTACGTATCACTTGGTCACGTGACAGTCGGTACCAATATAAAGCGAGAACACACCTGTCAACTGCAAAACCATAGGGAAAACAAAGGATCTGAGCGACTTCAATCCCGGGATGATAGTTGGTGCCCGGCGACGTCGAAGGAGTATTTCCGAAACCGCAGGTCTTCTAGGCTTTTCACGAACAACCATTTCAAGGTTTACCAGGACTGATTAAACAACCAAAAAACAACCGGCCAGAAACAAGCCAAGGACTGAGTATAGGATGGGAAATGCTTGTTCGTCCGAATAGAAACATCACGACTCGTCAACTCACCGTGGAGCACAACACTGGACCACAGAATAACATCTCTGAACTCACTACACGCCGTACATTGGCTGCAACGGCCGACGGCCAGTCCGGGTACCTTCGATCTCCACACAAAACCGCAAAAAAGTCTCCAATTTGCCCGTGATCGTCGACGACTGGAAAAAGGTCTGCTGGTCGGATGAATTCCGTTGCACCACGCAGATGGCCGACGCAGAATTTGGAGACAACAGCACGAAGCGATGGACTCCTCCTGTCTGGTTTCAACTGTTCCGGCTGGTGGAGGCTCTGTAATGGTCTTCCTGGCATACTCTTGGTCCGCTGATACCTGTAGAACAGCGCCTTAATGGTCAGGGCTACCCTTCATCCCTTCAAGGCTATTTCCAGCATGACAATGCTCCGTGTCACAAGGCTCGTATAGTCATGGAATGGTTCCAGGAGCACGATAATGAATTCAACTTACTCCTCTGGCCACCACAGTCACCGGATTTGAACCCAATCGAACATCGTTGGGATGAGCTGGAACGGGTTATTTGATGCATGGATCCAATAAGCATCAACTGGGAGCAACTGTTGCATCCGCATGGACAAACATCACGGAACAATGCTTCCAGCGGCTAAGAGAATCTATGTCACGGCGAATTCGTGCAGTTATAGCTGCTAGTGGTGGCGCAACACAGTATCAGGAGGGGGTGTTCCTAATAAACTGGGCACTCAGTGTATATATTCTAGCATGTAATCATTTTTCGTAGAATACCAAAGAGTAACATTGATACATGTTGTAATTTTATGTTTTCTGGTGGACGAAATAAATAAGCCACAATCTTTAGAAAGTGGTCGGCCAATAATAATACCAAAATCTTCAAACTACTTGTTGAATCTTTAATTCAGTGTGAGAAAATGTATTTTCCATGGTCTTGGCGTGGGTTTTGTAGATCCTCGATTTCATGCGTTCCCAATTAACGCTACATATTTGTCAACATCATTCTCCCAAAGATACATTTACAAATTGTCATCTATTTTTGATTATAATGATTACTAATGAACTTGAGGGAGGTTTAGCGTGTTTTCTGCCGCTATGTATACTGCAAGGTCAATACTTCTAGCAATGGAAGTAGCAGCAGACAACAACAACTGAATGGATTCTCAAGTTTCTAAACAAACTTACTTACTTTTCAAACCCGCTTGTCCGTTAGGGTCGCGGGGTCAGCAGCCCTATGGAGGATCTCCAGCGATCGCGATCTTCCGCCATCAGGTGCATGTCCTCCCTGGTAATACCCAAGCGACTCGAACCCAGATTCTCCATGTAGTCTAGCCACCTGGTTCTAGGCCGACCTCTTGGTCTCTTACCCACCAGCTTGGAAAGCAGTAACTGTCTAGGAAGACCAGTTTGCAGCATCTATATCAGTGGCCATACAAGCGCAACTGAGATCTCTCAATGCGGAGAAGTAGCGGCTCAACGCCTAAAGACTCCCTTATTGTGCTGCTCCCGCAATCGCACTCTTTCGGTCATTAACCAAGACTCATGACCATAGGTGAGAATGGGGACAAAGATAGATTTGAAGACGGAGAGCTTGGCTTAAAATTATTAATAGATTATTATAATTAAAAATAGATTATTAAAATTATCTAAATGCCAGTTTTTAAATATTCAGTTATCTTCGTCAATTTTTCGGGGCTGGCATCATGTGAAACGAGGGCAAGGCTGTCGAGTGATACGTTGCGTTGGTGAGGGGGTTTGTATCGCGGTGTTTTATCATTTAAAATAAAAACAGCATTCATGGATGCTTACCTCATCTTATAAATTACTTCGAGACGAATAATTGCACAGCAAAATTAAGGTCCTCTGCTTAATAACACTGCTCTAACTGCGATTCTTTGGCAACCACCGTTAATGATTTTGCTTCCCCTCTCAAAGCTATCGCTACCAAGGTATGCTTGCGCGCAAACAAAATTCTTTCGCACACTTGCTGCTCTCAAGATGCTCTCAGAGGCCGCTCTTTCTTCACGTACTGTAAATCGAAAGCTCTGATGTCTTATAGACAAAGACAAGAGTAGTACTTTATATATCTCTGCTGCAAACCCATCAACAAAGACGCTACCTTCAGGTCAGCAGAAATCTTTTTGTAATAGCACTTATACAACGGACAATGAGAACCAATCAACTTTCTTCAATGTGATATTCGTTTTTAGCAAAAATATGATATGTCCAAAAAATTTAGTCCTATTCATTTTCTTTTTGATTTTAAATACTTGCAACATTAATCGAGTTCCGCCGAACATGAAATAAAAATAAAAAAAAAAAAAAAAAAAAAAAAAATACCAAATCGCGTGACATTAATACGTTTCAACTTCAAACACTCACACTTAAAAAGTAGGAAACGGTATCAATGCGAGTACAAAGAGCTCGAAAAGGATGAAGTGGGGAAGTAACATAGAGAGAGGAAAAAAAAAAGAAAAGCCCATTCCTCGTCCTGCTTCTAATGATTCATTCCGACGCTCACGGGGGTCTCTTAATGACCGGGAGTTCTGTGACAAGGGAGGTGTACGCCAAGAGGATCAGTTGGCCACCGATCCGCACACCCCCGCGCACACTAACAATGCCTACTCCATTGCCGGCCTCATTGCCATGCATCCTCACGAACCAGGAGCTTATGTTATTACCGGCTCCACCCCTACCCCCTTATCCCACACCACCTCGTTCAAGCAGCTTAAATTTTAATCTCCATACTTGTCTTATGCGATGGGATTGGTGCATGACAATGAGAGAGAAAGAGAAGAAGGAGGAGGAGGAAGAGGAGGAGGAGGAGGAGGAGGAGAAGGCAGGGATGCAGCGCGCTGGCCTCGCCATTAGCATCACGCCTAATGCTATTACACGGAGATCTCCCAATCTTCAATGACGGTTCCTCTTAAGACTTCCACAAAAGAAACTTCGTTAGTGCGCAGCAGCAGCAGAAGCGCAAGTTGAGAAAGTAAATTTAATTTCAACGAATGAAATCACCGACGTTTCTATTGGAACAACTTTACGCAACATACAGGGGGTCAAAAGCAACAAACCTGCTCCTTCATGGCTTTAATTCTATAAAGTACATTTTCTTAAAACGTCAAAAATATCCTAAGTAAATAAAACCCCCGACTCTCTCAAAACGCAATTATTCTTCTAACCCTTTTGGATGAAATTCCGAAAATTAGCTTAATTGCGTCGACTCAAACCAACCAAACACAAACACGCGCTCTCGCCCTTGTTATTATCATTATAACAAGATAATCCCATCTTCCATTTGTAAGTCTCTCTCCAAATGTCCGATTGCGTTACTTCAATGCGAGCGCCCATTAACCTGAGCTCAATGGTAAAAACGTTACAAACGCGAATCTCAATATTGGAGTGACCGAGTCAAAATCGTTAGAATTTGACAGCATTCGTCATAGGCAACCCTCCAGCACTGCTTCAAGACGACGACCATTTCGGAAACATTTTGGACCAGAAGTAGTTAGGATCCCATCTCAAAACTACGGAAGGCTTCTGAAAAACCGTCGTCCGCCTTAAGAGTGGCACATTACGCTGATGATGGCACCTTATATGAAAAACGCTTAGACCTTAACTATGCAACCAAACAACAACAATTTACCAACTAAGGGTCCATGTTTCACTAGATATTTTGATGAACTCATCTGAACTTGCTTCTGTAGAGGATCTGGTACGCAACATCTACCCCGAACAGATCCAAAGGCATGTTCATTGCAAAACATCTGCTGAATCTACCAGTTTTGCTTCCGAAAATCTTGTACTAAATCATTCCAGATTTTCAGTTTCGAGCAAAAGCAAGTAAACAGTGCATCAAGTAGATGAACCACAAAGCTGGTACAATACGTCCATTTGGACTTCCATGAAGTCATAAATCAGTTCCCTCAGTAACAACTTAGCGGTTCTATTTCTCAATAGTCTGCTAACTCTCCATTATCTCCAGTTACTGCTCATTTTCAAAGGTTTTCAAGAAAATGTTAGCTTATAAGAACTATCAATTCCAATAACGGCCCGAACAATAGGAATTCTATGCATTGTTACAAATTCAATTTTGTATTTGGGGGATATCAATTTGTCAAAACGTGTAGTTAACGTCTAAGCGTTTTTCATATAAGGCGCCATCCTCAGTGTAAGGTGTCAACTGGGATCCACTGTCTCAAGGATCAAGGCAAATAGACTTATGAAGCTTTGACAAATTGATATCCACCAAATCCAAAACTGAATTTGCAATAATGCATAGAATTCCTGTTGTTCGGGCTTTTCTTAGAATTGACAGATCTTAAAGGCTAACATTCTCTTGAAAATCTTTAAAAATGAGCAGCAACTGGAGATAATGGAGAGTTAGCAGACTATTGAGAAACAGAACCGCCAAGCTGTTGCTGATTGAACTGATTTATGACTTCATGGAACTCAAAATCAAGTTTTTGGTAGTTTTTCACGCAAAAAGTGCTTCGAAGTGCTGTTCTCCTCAATTTGTTTAGCTTTCTTTAAAAGCAGTGGTCCATTCACTGGAGCATTGCGCAATCCTACTTCATGGAACCCTCGCATTAATGCAGCTCCCATGGCCTCGTGTGGGCTCTCTCTTCTCAGTTTTCTCTTCGGATGGCTCTTACGAACGTGTATGGAAGTTTATGGAATAAACAAGGATGGACATTGAAAACAAGAACGTATACGAACTGTGTACGTGCACTAACGCGAATCAATCGCTTGCATGAAGGTTTAAAAGATGGCGACCTTATTAAGTACTGTAGCAGTATACAACTTCCATACACAGCAGCAGCCAACATCTCAATCGCAAACGCGAATGGTTCACAGACGCCATTTTACTAGACCACTACAGCTGCGCCACCTATCAGAACGCGTTGCAATTACGCACAGTAACGCGGGAAACTTCCCATTTGCAGTTTTGCGTGGGGGATTACTTTCCAAACAACGTCAATCGAGAATTTCAGGATTTTAACCAATATAAAATAAAATTATAACCAATTATTATATCTTCTGGAAAAAATAAAATAAAATAAAATAAAAAAAAATAAACCAGCAGACACCTCCAACATTATACCCAGATCAGAGTCTCACCAACAACAAAGACGAACGACAAAACAACAACAACTGGATTCATAATGAGAGCTGGCGGGCGGATTAATGGTTCGCTTCTGCCAATCGAACAGGACAAGAAGGCAGAGCAAGCGCGACGATCCAGAGAATTCAAATAACGAGCAGAGCCGACCTCCTTCCGTCATTAGTCGATGCCTACCACGCAGCGGGTGGGCCCACACCCAACCCCAAAAAATAAAAAAAAAGAGACAGGACCTGTCATGATATGCCAATAATTGGAAGAACTCTCTCTCTCTCCATCTCGCTCCCAAGTATTAGCAGATAACGAACAAGAAGAGAGAGAGAGAGAGAGAGAGAGAGAGAGAGAGAGTACACGGCAACGGAGAAATATAGACACCATTAACGATCTGCAACAAGAGATGGAAAAAGTAATAAAAATCGATATCATACACGCATACACTTGTACATAAAGTATATAATAAGCAATGGCAAAATGTAATTTTAGTAATACTTAAATTTATTCTATTTCCCAATGCATTTCGCTTGACAGCATTTTCAGGAGAATGCATTCACTGAAAAAACTGAAGAACTCGTCAATGCTCAAACAATTTTCGACGTACATTCCATGCTAACGCACATTGCCGACTTCATTTAACAGTTTTTGGTTTTGCACCATTCTCATTTTGTGTTGTTATTTTTTATTTTTTTGCATTTTCTCATTCCCTCTTTTGCTCTTCATATGATAATTTAATCTTGTATTCTTATAAAGAATCGCTCATCACGTTCTAACAATCATGATCGTGTTCCCAACAATCATGACTAATTTACAACATAATCTATAATTTTAGCAAATTATCTTTATTTTGTATATGACCACCACAATCTGTATACAAGGTGAGTCTGAAACCCTGTCAAAAACTTTTAGAAGGGGTAGAATGGATGATTCTAAGCAAAAAAGTTCATACCAACATGGGTTCCAATTTGAACGATAACCTAGATATCAACAGAAATAAAAATGCCGCCACCAATATCAACAAGTTAATAACTCAGGTTCTATACCACCTAGGATAATGAAGTTTGGGGGACTAATAGGGCACATACAATTGTGTATACCGTTAAAACTTGAACGAATTCCAACGAGTAGTTCCGAGTTACGCAGTCAACATCGTAAGTGAGCGTTACTGTAACCACCACGTGGACATAAACTGAACTAACACATGCATTCCACACTCTCGAATTGGTGGCGCAATCACGCGAAAATTTACATTAATTAAAAAAGTAACTAGTACACTCCAGCCATCTTAAGAAGAACACTCAAAATCAGTGAAACACCATATAAATCGATAAACGGACCAGCCGAATTAGACTAAAATTTCACATCATAGAGAAACAAACGTCTCCTCTAACCACTCAAAATTTAAACTTCCTAACTATAAAGCTCCCGAGTAGTCGACTCGTTCATTTGACTTTGACTGTTACAAGCCATATTATCAACATTTAGTAAATTTAATTTATAAATTCCATTTTGCTCACGTTTATTAGACGTTTCTTCTCTTGAACTGAAGTAAATTTTTGCTTATTAATTTTATCATCTTTGTTTCTATTTCCTGTTTAACCGATTCCCAAATAAGAAAGTCTATTTCACTTGAATGAACATGCGATATCTATTTGTATGTTTGTCCGGTTTTAAAAGGCAACTTGGAAGTAAATTATTAAGTTGAAATTTAACATACAGCTCTGTAATATTACCACAGTGATGGGAAAAAAAATCCAAAACTGGAGATAAGTGTCTCAAAAACATAAAAACTTATAGGGAGTGCAAGTGTGACGTCAATCATCAGTCACGTGATTCGAATTGGTTCCAAACAAGTCTTCTCGCTTCGGGTTTAACATTGGTTCCAACGTAGAGATGAAATAAAATCGTTTTATTTTACTACTCTGTATAAACCCACTGTTTATAACACATTTAAGATGTGAAATTGTTGAGTTCCTCACTGCTCAAGAAGGAGCCAAAACAGCGATTTACACATCTATCGTTTTCCAAAAGAAAAAAGGATCCGCGAACGATGGCATTCTTTCGTTAAGTGATTAAAAGTGGTTAAAAAGCGGTATTAAATGTCTTAATAATAATAATAATATAAATTACACAAATTCACATAATAACTTAAGAGGTGCCATTTTTACTGGCCGCCCGTTTCAACCTTACTAGTACGTATATTACGTGGCTCCCATGTATATTGGTTTCAACCAGCGATCCCATTTCCTAGGCTCTCGGCCCCTTCATCGCGCAAATGACGTCAGCTATGACGTAATCACTTGCACTCCCTATAAGCTATATATCTATATACAGGAAATAGACTTGGTTTATGTTTGTTTGCTTGCTTGCTTGCTCAGTCGGTCGTGTTTGCGTCAACAATATGTTGGTCGTGTTTGTATATTGCGTCAACGATGGTTGATGAAATGAATGCTTGCCGTAGAAAAAGACAGGCCCCGGCACTAAACACTCACCTCGGCTACGATGCTTGACTTAATGATTCACGTTTTAAGAGGGAAAATTATAAAAAGTAATAAAAATAAATAAATAAATAAATAAATAAATTATAAATTATAAATATAATAAATTTTGTTTACAATTATAATAATACTACTAAAATTTACACGGATCTGACTACAAACAGTCATTTCCCAATCTGATTACATTCATTCAGTGCACTGCCTGCCTCGAAACACTTTTGCAATGTTTGATACAATAATTCTCTTTCAAATGATGATGCCAATTTACTAACAATAAAATTATAAAGCTGAAGGGGAGAAAGAATCTGCTCTAGGTAAGGCGTCATAATATTCACCTTGCAACACCAAGAAACTACTTTGGCTACAGCTGCGAAACTAATACAAAATCCACACATATAAAAGACACTCCATTCTCCTCTATAATTTTTAAAAAAGTTTTATTAACAATATCCATAAAATAACGATAACGAGCAGTAACGCTCAACACCATATACATGCAACCATCTACACATTCATCGCAGCAACCTGTATCACACAGCTGAATTTCAACTAGCTAAAGACATCTGCCCTTATCGAGTCAGTGGCAGACTTCCACCTCTCAATACTAAGAACCTCGAAAAAAAAAACCCAGTAATAAACAACAAAATAATCTACAGCACCATCCCTCGTCACCATCATCATCATCATTACCCTTTTCTCCCGAAACCTAATAAATAATTTGGCGGAGGCAACAGTGTTGACAATTAAGTTGTTCCCCAGCCGTCCGCCCGAGAGAGGATCAAACGCCTTAATGGCCGGATTGCGTTCTGCTTGCTATGTGCTCCAAAAGCTAATAAAAGTACTTAGGAGGCGGGGAGGGAAAATTATATGCAAATGTCCATTCCCAGCTCGATATGTGGAGAATGGTTTTAAAAAACACATGCTGGGCTTTTTACGCCTTCCTTATCATTACAAAACTTCAAACTGACCTCGTTTGCACGAAGAGGAAAAAAAGGTGGCTGAAAAAAAGTTTACGAACAGAAACGCCATAGTATGTAGTGTTGAATAGTAGCGAGTTGCAATTTCCCACACATTGCGCTATCATACAGACAGAGATGACATCGAGTCTCCTCTTCAAGAAAAAAAAAAAATAACAATTTTTCCTTCGGACCTCCAGACCCCTGAAAGTGGCGTTAAATTGCGTTGACAGGTGATCAAAAAAAATTTTAAAAAAGCACGAGATCGTGTTCCGCGATAATTTCCAAGTCTTTGACCACCCATTTTCACATCCAAACCAAGACCAACTGGGTAAGAAAACAAAAAAGGACGTAAGGAGGGTATTGCCGGATTTTCCAATACAAACCTCAATGGTACGAAAAGTGCTGGCAGGTACAACGGTGTTTTGGTACGTGGAGTACGTAGAAGAAGAAATGTTAGACTTGCAGAAACCATTAAGCAAAGTAATCAAGGCACCAGCATCACCACTTTGGTTCCAACTCTGAGGGCTAATTCGTCAACCTTCTGGGCTGACAGCAAGCGAGTCCTAACGTCTGAAATGAAATAGATCTGACTACCTAATTGGCTAATACAAAGTCTGACGTAAACTTCTTGTAAAGTCAGCCCCGGAATGTCCTCCTCGACGTGTCATTATCCTGTAACGGTTCCACGTAACCACAACTCCATACGACGTTCTCGATAAGAGATGTCTTTGCAATGTCCGGACACGTCTGCGTTGTTGAGATCTTGGCCTACTGTTTGCATATCAACACGTACTTGGGTCAGTTTCTTTTTCGTCGAAGAGCATGTCATTCCACACTACGGGTGGGTCTAAAGACAAGAAAACTAAACTATAAAAAGTTAAAATTAAAATGACCACGCCCCAAACCAGTGTTTCTTAAACTTTCGGGACCCCTTTTCACATTTAAAAATTCCAAAGGACGCCCGAACCATGAGCATACTGCATCATCAGTTCTAATATCAATACTTAATAAATTTATCAAATAACTAGTTGTTACCCGCGGCTTCGCTCGCCCGCGCCATCTGTTGAAGGGAATTACAAAGCAAAAGCAAGTAATTTTAAAAGGACTTAGGAAAGCAGTGTTTTTCCCGTCGGAAAGAGATATTTTCCCGCGGTAAAAAATAGCCTATGTCACTCGAGCCCTCCGACTATCTCCATACAGAAAACCACATCAATCCGTCGCTCCGTATCGACGTGAAAGAAGGACAAACAAACAAACACACTTTCACATTTATAATATTAATTTGGATTTTCCAAACAAAGGGTCACACACCAAATTTTCCGCTTTTTTCACCTCCCAAACTACTATTCCACGTCATTAGGCTATGCGACACGTAAAACAAGAATGCAGACTTTGCAAAGTCTGGAGGTTGCCTAAACACGTCCGACCGTTTGCATATCTGTCAAAAGATACTTGCGTCGAGTTTCGTCCAAATTGATTCGTCGAAGACTGTAAGGTTCCAAACATCTAGTTTCTTCTGCAACGCAATACAACACCGAGTGAACTCAAAATACCCCTCTTAGAAAAAGCCAGTTATCGAATATTCGAAAAGACCACACACAACTGTCGAAAACCGATCGAAGACGCTAGGTCGACAACATAAATACACAAAAGAAAGGTCCCATCTTTTCATCAACAAACACCACATCGACCGTCAGTACAGAAAATGACAGTTATGCGTTCTTTCCTAATTTGAAGCGAGACCATCATCGCTTAATTCAAGGTTACCAAACTATCACGGGCAGGTAAATATTTGAATATTCAATTCAAAACTCGCTTTCCAAAGCAGATTGGACCCGCCGAGTCTCCTTTCCACTCCTTAAGAGCCATAAATTAAGCAACAAAATGCGAAACTCATCAAAATCTACAAACAACGCATGAAATATGGACGTAAATCTCTCTCTATAAATGTGACACGACACCGTTAGCTCAGGAAAAGAGGAAGGACGCCTCCTTGTGTTTTAATTCATATATCCCAACGACGAATTAGAAAAAAAAGGAAAAGCCAACATAGAAACGCCACCTCCTTTGATTCATTATATTTACACTTTTCCGTGTGTGTGTGTCGTAGAAATAAAACCATATGTTTCAGCAGTTGCTCGAGGGTACCCCTCCTGCTGCTATTTTTTTTCGTTTATATATTTACTTTTTAATTTATGTTTTTTTTTTCTTCCATCATCCATCCACTCTCTTCTAAATCGAGTCTTCAGGTGTCGAAGAGAGTAATTAAGTGTGGCAGTCGGACGAGGCGGCCCACCCAGACGAGGTCGTCGTATAAATCAAATCGAGTTGAGATCTCAATACCGAGACATCGCACGATTAAAGGGCGGGAAAGTGCAGGTAAAAAAAAAAAAAAAAAAAAACAAAAAAAAAAAAAAAAAAAAAACAGACGAGAAAAAGCGAGAGAGGGGGTATACCTCCTAAATGAGTATACATAAATAAACAGATAAATAAAATAGCGATAGCAACAACACGCCGACAACAAACGGCTCCTTCCCTATCCCAATACCATCATCATTATTATCATTATCGTTACACTAACTTCACATTAACTCCAACCTCATCGCTCATTTTAAGGAAACTCTTTAAAAATGCAACGCATTCCTCTTCCTTTTCACAATAACATCGCGCAACTTACATTGCGGGTGGTATACAACGAAAAACTTTCCCTTAATGACACACACCGCTGACTAAACTAACATAAAAGATATCACGAACTTGATCAACTGGACAGAACCAAAGTGCGCGCACGTACTTCACCCAAGTAGAAAAGAGCGGCGTGTCTTGTTCTAAAGAACGTGACCACCTTTTGCTTCTATTCCCAATTAATGGAGATAAGCGCTTCCAAGGTGAGGAACTTTTGCCTACGCTCTTCAACATCATCCTTATTCAATTTACCACCACCATTTCAGTTTTAAGTTTCACAAAATGCTATCAAAATTCCGAGAACACTCGAGAAAAGACGAAGAATGAAATCCATTTTATAGGCCATCATCACGGTTAAGTGATATTAACTTAGGCTCAAATTAACCTTTAAAAATTCCTTTTGGGTAAACAGATCTTGCCAGTTGACCCCAGAGGTTTTCAATTGGGATCAAATCTGGAGAACAGGTAGGCCAGTCCGCAACTTGAACACCGTTTGAAAGGAACCATTCAAATGTTGACTTCGCATTGTGGGCTGGTGCGTTGTCCTGTTTGAATTCCCAAAAAGGTCCTCCAATGGTCTCTCCAACAGGTAGCAGATGTTCTTCTAGAAGTTCTTGGTAGTCTTTTGCTCTTATTTTACCCTGCCATCCAAATTCGCCCCCACACCACAGATCCGACTCCTTGTTGCCTTTTGGAAAATATGGCTCTTTCTCATGTCGTAAATCACTCCAATAATGCTGCCACCCATCCGGCCCACCTAAATTAAATTTTTCCCCGTCACTGAAGACCACTTTTGCCATTCCGTCTTCCAAGTATCGTGTTCTGTGGCAAATCCAAGGAATGTTGTCTCTCTTCGCAATTTCTCCAAGTGCTAACTTCACGGATTTTCTCGACTTGACAGTTTCGATGGGCGACCAGGTTGTATTTCGGTTGCATATTTTTCACCCAACTCGAGGAAACTATTCACAATTACATGAGACTTTTACCAATTCGACGTGCAATTTCTCTATTAGACACACCTTCTTCATGCCAAGAAGAAATTTGGCCTTTTTGGAAATCTGTGAACTAATTAATTTAAGTGAAAATTTCTGCACAAGGTTTTAAGTCAACGTGAATAGTAGGGGAGACTGGGGCTATCTGTTACATGGGGCAAGTTGTTATCTAAAAGTCGCCAATTCGCGGTAGCACTTTCAGCACTTTAGAGTAGCTGTCGGGACACGTGATCTATCTTCTTCCGTATCGCCGAGACGATTAAAGCAACGGTTCACAGGTAAATCAAATGTTTGTGATTTGAAAGGCCTGGAGTAATTCTGAAGTTCTCATTCTCAATGAATATCACTGATAAATAAAAATAGATTTAAATTAACCTATATACAATCAGTACGTGAACTGTGAATAAAACGAGCCATAAACCATTAGTATCCGCCTCGTGGTTGGGAAGTTGTTGTTTGTAGAACACAAACGTTCTTGCAATTTTTAATTCTGGAAAACAAAATGATGTATAAACAAAAAGTAGCGTAACGCTAGTCCCCAAAGTAATCCCCATTGGCATCTAACACCTTCTGCCAACGTGTCTCCAGTTGATCAATCCCCTGGCTGTAAAATTTGTTAGTCTTGGACTCAAAGAAGTCCGTGAGTGCCTTTCGCAGTTCTGTATCATCGGCGTAGGATTCTCCACGAAGATGGTTGTCCAGAGAATGAAAAAGGTAATAATCCGTTGGAGCAAGATCTGACCGATTATTACCAGAGAAGAGTACCCCCTTGCGATTCACCAATGCTGGCTCCTTCTGCTGCAATGCCTGTTGCACACGTTCCAACTTCTGGGAGTACAGGTCCCCAGTGATGGTTTGGCCAGTTGATAGCAGCTCGTAGTGAACCATTCGGCGTCTAGTCCAACAGACACACTAGACTACGGGGTTCATCAGAAATTGCAAATTCTCCCGACCTGATTTTCTGGAACCAATGCCTTGCGGTGCGTTCATTCACAGCATCATCCCCAAACGCAAGACACATACGGCGACACAATGCTGCTGCTGCCAAGCCCACACCACCTAACCATCTCCTTCGATACCTCCATTTGTCTTTACTTCTGTACAAGATGTGATTGATGTGAATGCCCAACAGCCCTGTATTTATACAGGCTAACCTTCCTGCTCCTCCCCTGACAGATTTTGAACCACACTGCACACTCATTTGCATATATTTCCTATCACTTCCTTTTATGGCAACAGAAAAACGGCCAGAACTTTTGTGGTTACCTAGTACAATTTTGATGGGGCCTCTTGTTACAGCTTTTCTGATGCTTCCATTAAAAAAGATGCTATCCCTATGGCGACTACACTGGGTATCATTCAAGCAGGGTTCCGTGTTTCTTGTTTACAAACCTACAACAGAAACATCTTTACAGATGACGAATTTTTATGTTCTGCTGTTACTGATCGTCCAGAAGTTAAACTCAAGATCAAATAAAGCACCTAAACGCAATAAAAATTGCAACTGTAATAACTGAAAAATGCTACTACTACTACTATAAACAGCTAACTTTTGGAATGTAACAAGCTGCCCCTGGAGTAGAACAACTTGCCCCAGTACTGGGGCAGGTTGTTACAAAATACATAGGGTTTATTTTTATTTTTTTAGCCTTTTCATTGAGTAACTAGAAACAATAAAAATTATACTTAAGTAAATGAAGAGTTGCTTTTTTCAACCTGATTTTTTCATGGAGTAAACTATGTAAATAAAGTAGCAAAAAAATCCAGTCTAAATTTTGTAACAGATAGCCCCAGTCTCCGCTATGTAAATCATATTAAAATAATTGGAAGAAAAAGTGTCAAAGTAGAGACCACAATTTTCGAAAAATAAGAGGCGGATTTACACATGTGCAACACAAAGAAACAGTAAATTTTCGTTAATTTTCAAGATAAAAGTTACAAGTGTTTGTACTGTTGAGAAAGCAGATACTAAGTATTAATAAAGCTTTTCAAAATGTTGCTGTTTTTCTTGCATTCATTGTTTATAAGAAAATGTAAGTGGAGGTATATTTTTGCAACGCACCTTATCTTTTTTTTCCCATTTTAGGTATAAGTTTTTTTGCCATGGAATGTATCATTCAAGTTCAGACGAACGAAATACAGTTGCATTAATGCTTAAAGGCTTATTTAGCTAATAATCTAGTAAACAGCTTCACCGATCTAACCTAACTTTTTCTCGAGCGTCATTTCACAAATAAAAATGGCCACGTTAGAAATTCAGGCTCAAGGGCAAAATCCGTTATCGATTAATTATTAAAAAAAAAAATACTTAACCTTGTCGATAATTTTGGCTTATCTTGTCATTAAGCGTCAATTGCTCTCAAGTACTGTGATTAAAATATTAAAAAAAAACAACAACTCTAAGCCTTTATAAACTTAATTTACCCCATCTATTCATTTATAGAGATATAGTATGTCTTCCCGAAACAAAATAACCTATCACACTTCAAAAGATCTCAAAAAAGGTTTTCATCCAGACCACTTAACCTAACCTAACCAACAATCAAATAATACCTTGTTTAACTTGAATTTTCACTTTGTTTACCAAAATTTTAAAAAATACAATCAGAGGATCACAGAAAAAAAAAAATCTCTGCAAAATTTATTACACTGTTATTTTGAACAAATTAACATAAAAAAACATCAATCATCGTAGTCTCCAGTAGTTGATAACCCTCCAATTTTCAACTTCGCTTCAAAAGAAAAAATTCCAATAAACAACTCAGACTGCCAAGTTTCATCTTTACAAAGTTTCCAGCCCACAGTTTTGCCATCTTCAAGCAACATCGACTGTATTCTACACTTCAATATCTACAGTTATTCTATTATATGAGAGAAGGAGTGGTTTGTAAACACTGAATCAATAAGTAAAATTTTTTACGATCCAAACATTCGAGTCTCCACCATCCTGTCAACTTCTACATCAGCATCAGAGATTTCCTCGTTTCTTCAAGTTCATATTTGTGTTTTTATTTTGTTTTATTTTATTTTATTTTATTTAATTTATTCGTTTGTTTAACTCATTAGTCAAAGGAGATTTACTTATTAATTCAATTATGACAGTTACTCTAGATAATTTCTCTTCTATCACGTCAAGCCCTACATTCTTCAGTTACTGTTTCCTCAACTATAAATCCTCAAAATTTCAAATTATTCTCTACAACTTCCAAGAATGGTGATTCTTTATTTTTAAGGTTAATCCACTTATTTATATTAAGTAAATAAGAGGACTAGATTAAATGGAAATTCTCCTTTATAAATTATAAAAATAGATAAAATAAAATGAATTCAATATACAGGGTGGACATAAAAAAGAGCCCCACACCCCTTTTATTTTCGTAACCGAAGCAGATATGTCAATTTTGATGAATCCAATGAATAAGAACTTTTGGGTGACCTATCCCATGGTGCACTTTTCATCATCCCAAATATACGAGGGTGGGCTGAAAAGTAATGCCTCCATGGCTGTAACTTTTTTTATTTTTTAACCGATTTTCAAAATTCTTTTTGTATCTGATACTCACATTTCTCCTCTATGTAATGCACTATTCACTTTTCGACATACCGTAGTCCCCATCCCTTTCCACGCATTGTACCAACGCGTGACTAGTCGGGTGAACCCGTCGGAGAGGAATTCCGGGGTTGTCAGAGCATACGCAACGGAGAACAATTCCAGATTGGCAAGCTACACTCTTCCTGAAACGGTCAACATGATCTTATGCTTTGGATTAGAATTTTTCGTGTATCTGTTACGGTTTTTAAGATAGGATTTGAATGGGTCCTAATTTGCACATTTGGGATGATGAAAAGTTCACCATCGGATAGGTCACCAGAACTTCCTATTCATTGGATTCATCAAAACTGACATATCTGCTTCGGTTACGAAAATAAAAGGGGGGCGGGCTCATTTTTGTATCCATCCTGTTTAGTTCACTAATTCCAGTCTGATTTAGTATGAGATATGGCTGAGTTTTTGGAAGAGATGATTTTTTTATAAAAAGAAATATCTTGTAGAAGGAAACTGAAGATGTTGAAGAAATGTAGAAGTTTGAAGATGTATCACAAAGAAAGAAATTAACACTTTTTGAAGAAACGAAGAGCAGAAGGAAATTGAAGAAGCTGAAGAAACGTAAAATTATGAAGCTTTTGAAGAAGAATCTTGAAGGAAATTAACGCTGTTGAGAACTCAGGTCTTGTAGAACAGAATAGGAGATGTCGAAGAATGTTGAAGTGTAAAATCTAAAACTTCAAAATTGTACATTTCCTCAACATCTTCAATTTCCTTCTAAGATATTTCTTTCTTCAAACAAAAAAAAATTATTTTTCTTTCTTTCCTTGATATTTAATCGTGGACCAAACCATGGATACTTTAACACTGCAGCCGCTTTTCTTCATCAGATTCGGATTTAGCAGACTAAAAACCTCAAAAAATAAGACAAATTCATTCAAGATGATTTCTCACCGTTGGTCTGTGTAATTGGTGGTGAACAGTGTATTCTAATTTATTTTATTTTATTTATTTTTCTATTATAATTTATAAAGGATGATGACAATGTTGCTGAAGGCACTGTGTACTTCAATGTTCAATTGCATTAGATAGACCTTTCCATGACAAAGTGTGTAAATGAAACTAAGCGTTTTCAAATGACAGGAAGACATTATGGGAGACACTCCCACTTAATACAGGTGTCAGAGACCACGTTACATGCCCTCCATCTCAATCCATCTAACAAAATAAAAAACAAATTAAAAATAACTTCTTTAAAATAATATTAATAATAATAAAAATAAAAATTATAAATAAAACTAAATAAATACATGTTGCGTTTTAATTCCGCTCCGTATATTACTTTCTAGAGGAACGGATTAGCGCTCAAGTGCAGTAACAAAACCTAGGAAAATCGTTGACGGAGGATGGGGGGTGGTGACAACGACGACAATAATGGCTTTTAAAAGCTAACGACAGTCGGAACATCAAAGGGAGGGTCATTCATGCCTCCTCCTCTACCATCCCACTATGCAATTTTATCGTCATCTGACGTGACGACCGAGAAGAGAGAGAGAGAAATAGTGAACGCATTCTATGTACGTATGAGTGAGTGTGTGTGTGGAAATAGGAGGAGTTAAAGAGGGCGCTTCTCTCTCTGCTCTCTCTTTCATTCCCCTCGTTTTATTAACCGTGTCGATATTTCCATGTCTACCTTTTTAATTTGTCCAAATAAATCTATTTCTCTCTCCACCACCACCTCCTTCTCTCTCTCTCTCTCTCTCAGCAAGAGCAAGCAGCAGCGGCGTCGATTTCCTTCATTCTCTTTCTCTCTTGTTCCTCTATAAATTACATAGTTCATGAAATATACAGGTTCCATTATGATGGTAATTCACGCGCTTTTATAGGTCCCGTGCAATCTCCCTCTCTCCTTCTTCCTCGGGCCATATTTTAACGGGCGATATTTATGAAATGGGGCATGCACTGAGGTTAAATTATTTAGCGACGGCCCGGGCTCTCAATACTCTACAATTGCCGGTGGATGTCTCTATTGCCAACAGATTTGACGATCTTTAAAATGCGATATATCAAGGGCGGGAAAAGGAGGTGGAACTTCTCTCTCTCTCTCTCTCTCTCTCTCTCTCTCTCTCTCTCTCTCTCTCTCTC